>CM040245.1:191227731-191373085 GCA_022545495.1 Chrysanthemum lavandulifolium | reverse complement strand
TTAAGTGAAGTTCTTGATTGCAATCGCTAAGAAAACCAACACCGTTAGTCTCACCGCGAATCGGGTTCCGCGTCAACCTCCGACGCGAGAGTGAGTGACGCTTTTAGAGTGATAAAGTTGATTCTAGAGAGTGTGAATGTAAGTGTTACTGTTTGAATAGTGGCGATGCCTCTATTTATATGGTTGACCTTTCATCATGTTCTCAAGGTCACGCCATGAGAGCGACGACTGGAGTGGGGAGTGACGAGGTCAACTCCGAGCTTGTCGCATTGCCGTGATAGCGACGCTTTTGGGCGGAGTTGTCCGCTTTCCCTTTTTGGGGACCCCGGTTGCAAGACGATTGATTCTCGAGCGAGATTCCTCACCTTTCACGCTGGGCGCGGTTGTGTTCCTCTTCTGACGCCGTTCATCGTCCGCGAATGGCTTAGTGGCCATTGCCGGTATGTATTTGGTCCGCGACCGAACCATATGGGTGCCGGGAGTATTACACAGTCGTGCTTAGTCCGCGTCTAACCTGTATTGGTGCCAGGAGGGTCATACGCGATCAAACATCAAGTTAACAGAATTCTAGGTATAATACGTTATTAATTTTAGAGGTAAATGTCACTCCTCAAATCACTTATGTGTTTCACGTTTATTCCCTCGCAACTTGTCTGGTTCTTTAACAAAAACATTGCCGGCAGATGTGGCAAAATGAGGGAGTGGGTTTAAGTGGGTTTGGGTCAAAACGGGTAATTTTTTGGTGAATGTCACTCCTAAAACGTTTAGTAGACACTCTTTTCCTGTTTCTTTTGTTTTAGGCATTGAATGCTGAATTAGTCTCTAGATAACCTCCTTTAGAACTACACTTTATTTACTCCGATAAACATGATACATAATTAAAAACAAACGAAATTAAGTGGCACCATGTTATTCAAGAACCTTGTTTCGGGTTTGGCATATCTTACATAAGAAAGAAAAAGAAACTAAAAGCGAAATGCTTTGGCAAATACTCATTCGAAAAGCACTCGATTAGTAGATGAAATCGCTTGAACTAAAAACAATACCGGTGTCATTAGCGCACTCACAAGAATCAATCAGTATAACTTTTCTATAGATGTAAACGAATTGCCATATGTAGTATCAACTGTTACATAATTACCAAAATAAATCTTTATTATATGTAGAAATTTTATGAGCTTAAACCAGTGTCATTACAAATACACAAGGGACAAAGGCCTCATTCTAGCTTACAAACATAAAAAATTTACAATTCATTTGATAAGGCAGAAATATAAGAACATATCCCCTTCAGGATTATTTCATTACCACCTTCATGTTATCTTGGGGAGATGATGATGAGGATGATGTTGACGACGACAAATAAAGATGAAGGGTTAAATATAAATGTGTTATCAAAGATAAATGTGTATGGACTAAAATACCCTCGACTACAAAACAAAACCAAACATTGACTTTGTCAAGAGACCAATTTGGCATTAAAACCCAAGTTTTGGACTCGTATGCGATGATAATGCCTGTGTTGTCCCAACGCCGTGTTGGATTGACAAGTTTAAGGACCAACCGTGTATTTTAGTCTTCAATTTATAAAACTTATGAAAACTAAAAACTTTGCATTTAAGTTAACAAAATTGATTTTAAGATTAAATTTTTTCTAAAGAGTTGATTAAATATTTTATTCACAAATCATAAATTTATTGTTTTCTATTTAAGCCTTAAAATTTTAGAAATTATAGTTTTCTCTTTGTTTCAATTTAGACATGCACATGCATTCTTTTTCATTCTAATATATTAAACAAAATTAAGCCAACTTTTAACTAACTTATAGGCAAATATTGGCTTTTATCCATCAATTGATTCAATATCCATTTAAAATTATAAAAAAAAAAAATTAATAATAAGTAATGTTGTTATACTAATAGTTTTAGTTTTTTTCACTCTCATTTATACAATCTTTATAAAAACTTATAAAAAGAAATGCAATATTTATATATTTAAATAATTAATTACAATTTAAACCACTTTCTTTCTTCACTCTCACTTATACATAAAAATATTGCAAACACATATTATAATATATACAAAAAATCATCAAGGGGCACTTTAGCTACAGTAAGGGAGCAATTTTCAATTTAGCCCTTGAGGCTTTTGATTCATTGCAAAGTTAGTCCTTAACAGCCGTTACCTAACAGTCGTAACTTAACTTTGAAACAAAACAATAACTTATGGGACTGTTTCTGTTCAAATATTAAGAAAAAACAGTCCCTATGGTTAAGTTTTATTTTCACCGTTAGTCCTTAAGGACTAAAATTGCAACAAACCGATACTTTCAGGGACTAAAACTGAAAATAATGCTGCTATAGTGCCAAACAGTGATTGCTACAGTGAAAAACAGTGGGGAATAGTGCGTGTACTGTAGATAAGCAATTTACAAAAATGGTCCCTCACGTTAGCTGTAAATCACACCGTTAGTCCCCCGTTACCGCTCATTTGCAAATTTAGTCCTTAATAAAAAAAAATTATGACAAAGACTCCCGTACATAAAATAACAGAGGCTAACGATCTCAAGGTAGTAGCTGGTTAACCCGCTCGTTAACACTATTATACAACGAGAAATAATAATCCACAAAAACAAATTCATAAAAAGATGTGGCATTCCCTAATTGGTGTATTTTTATATAGTTTTTTTTTTTCAATAAGCTAATCAAGGAGTGACATCTCCTTTTGTTGATGGTTTCGTGAATTTGTTTTTGTTGATGTATCATTGCTCATTGAGAATGTTTTTAGATTGAAAAGATTGAAAAATCTTTGTTTGAGCTATTGATTAATATTTTTTTATTTGATTCACAAGTATACATCAATTAATAGTGAATCGAATCTATAAATCACAAATTTGATTCACAAATCTTTGTAAAAATCAAGTTACGGTAATGATTCATTAAAGTTGTACAGATGATTCACAATTGTAATTATATCGCAAAATCGTGAGATTTTTAACATCGATTCAATTTCTTTTTACACATTTTGGATTATAATCACATTAAAATGAGTTCTACACTTGAAAAACTCGAATCGAGGTTCCAAATTTTTAAAAATCTTTCTCAATTGTGAAGGATTTAATCCTTCTCAATGGATCCAGATTCCATTGCTCATTATACAAAGTCATCATCTAATTATTTAGAAATATCCAAAACTTAATAGAGAAAATTGCAAATTATACATTTGTACCTTATTAAAATTGCTAAAATTCATTAAAAAAAAAGACTAAAATTCACCGTTGGTCCCTAAACTTGTATTTGCGCATCAAATTGGGACAAATTGGGCGTTTTCATCGCTGCAGGTTCAAAACATGGGTTTTATACTCTAAACTAGTCCCTTGACCAGGATTGCCATAGTCAGCATTAATTTCCTGGCTTTACATCGAGAGTATAATAGACCATTCACAATTTTAACATGCCATAGTTATAATCTAACCCAACCTTCAACCCAGGGACCAAATGTGATTATGCCTACTAGTTTTTTCTTCCCCGATACGCTAGCATTTAATTTCACACGAACCAATAAACCCACCCAACAAACAACTTTACCAATCATAATAACACCGTTATCCGTAAACGATCAACCGAAAATCGAACCGAATCTAAATCCTCATTTTAACTCAAAAGACCAACCCAACTTCCAACAATACCATGTCGACGATCGTATTAGCAACATGCCATATATAGTGATCAAGAACATTTTGAATCGGTTGCTTTGTTAAAGCGGTGAGAACCTCTAGTTTAGCGTGAAATTGGAGGTCTAAGTGAACTTTGCTCACCGATGTCATAGTTGATGAAGATTTCTTTTATTATTTAACATATGAGTTTGATGGGAGGCTTGTTACTAGACTCTTAAATCGGCTTATGGGTCCAATAAGAAAGTTTGTCTTCTCTGTAGAGCCAAGATCAATGCTTGGAATAGACGACTTTCATTATGAAGAGATTCGTGATTGGCTTTTGTTTTTGGCTTGGCATGGAATTGAGGAGTTGATTATTACAAATCTCCAGATATAGTGATCAGTAACATTTTAAATCGGTTGCCTTTGTTAGAAGCGGTGAGAACCTCTAGTTTAGCGCGAAACTGGAGGTCTAAGTGGACTTTGCTCACCGATGTCATAGTTGATGAAGATTTATTTTATTATTTAACATATGAGTTTGATGGGAGGCTTGTTACTAGACTCTTAAATCGGCTTATGGGTTCAATAAGAAAGTTTGTCTTCTCTGTAGAGCCAAGATCAATGCTTGGAATAGACGACTTTCATTATGAAGAGATTCGTGATTGGCTTTTGTTTCTGGCTTGGCATGGAATTGAGGAGTTGATTATTACAAACTTATATGGTGAACGAGTTACTTACTCTCGTAGGGAGTTGAAACATCTAGTACTTCATGTTTGTGCTATAGCTACTTTGGAATATTTTCATGGCTTTCCAAATCTATTGAGCTTAGAATCGATTCATGTCAATTTTCTAACCTGATGCTTAGGAGTTTATTGTTGGTTGTCCTCACTTGAGTCTCTTAAAATGAATCGTCCCTACTACAAACTAGATGAGACTATGGGATATTGCAAAACTTAGGAATTTGAAGAAGTTAGATTTATCATTCGGTCTTTATAATGTTGTGACGACAATCACAACATCCGATATCTTTCACCGACAAGACTTCCAAATCTTGAGACCTTTACATTGGATTTTGATGATTGCACGGTAAGAACAATTTGAATTTTACACTTATAATTTTACAATGTTAAAGAAATGTGTAACAGTAATGAAGTTTAATCTTTAAAACCTGTTGTAGTTGATACGGGAAGCTAATTCTAGGATGAATGTCCTTGTGCCCTTTGTATCCCTGATTAATCTTAAGCTGTCCGATGTCGATTTTGGGAATAGTGTTATGGTATCGTTCATCATTGAAATGATACGTGGATCTCCAAATTTGAAAATGTTGGATACCAGAGTAAGTGTAATAATGTAATGCATATGTATCAAATAAACATTCGTAAATTGCCATGTTTGTGTATCTCAACACTATTTGATTTTTCAGTCGCAAACACGCTTAGTGTTCTAACTTTGGAAATTTTTTCCAAGTTGTTGTGAGATAAACACAATCACCATGGGCAGCCATGTAAGGTGGTGTTTCGAGTTTTCCTAGATCGAGCATGAATTAACTTTAATAAAGTTTGTACTTGCGTATTCCCGGTCGCTAAAGATAATCAATATCAAGCTCAGCGATATGAGTCATGATGGGAATGAAAATATCAGGATTAACTGGGAGTTGGCTAGGAAGCTGTTGAAACTCCACCGAGCTTACCCCACAGCCGTGGTACATTTCTTTTAGTGGTTGTAGTTTATGTATGGGTTGAATACCCTATGACAATTCATGTTGCAAAATAGTTTTTGTATTTTGGTATTTGTTTATATGGTTTGCTTAAATTTAGTTTGTTCATATGTTGTTGTTTGTGCAGATAGGTGATGCAAGTTTGACATTCGAAAGTCAAACTTCCATTTAGCATTTCAATTTGATTGTAAAAGTAAAGTCGCATTTCAGCTTACTTTAGTTAGTCGACATTGAAAATGGTGAATAGTTATTTTGTATTTGCATTTTGACTTTGTAAAGTCAAAATTGCAAAACCATTACTCAATATTTGTTTTGGAGTTTATTGATATAGTTTAGAAGTTCGACTTAACAAAGTCAAACCCTAATGGTTTTGTGTTGTTTAATCTTCAACTAAGTTGTAGTATACGAACTTGGCAACTCGAGGACCAATTGTGTCTTTTAAAGTGATTATCATGGAGTTTTAAGTATGACAACGGCAACCAAGACAAATTCAAGGACCGAGTGTGAAAAAGTCACTATTAGACCCTTGACCGCCTCTTACCCGAGACGCTATTTACTCGTGATACGAACCGATAAACCCATCCACCACTTTTTCCACACACAAACAATTTCCAATGGAAGATTTTCCTATTTTGAATGAACTCATGGAGATTGCCGGTTCATCCAAGTTAAATGATCGTATGGCGGTGTGGTTTGAAGAAGAGGTCGCATGAAGGGCTTTTGAAAAGCTAGTTCGTCGCTGCATTGATCATCTAAAGAGGGGAATCATGAAGCGTAGGGAGTTGATTGAAGAGAACGAAGCTCTGGGACCTCGGGGAATAGCGCTTGACTGTTTGGATGCGCTGAGGAAAATCCAGGTGAGGCACACACACCAACTTGTTCAATTCATACAGATTCTTAGTCAAACTGATGAAGCTATTCGTTTCAACGAAGGTTTTGTTAAGAAAATGGCTGAGCATAATGCCTGAATTTTGGGTATTTCATGGGGGTAGATAAATGCGGTCTTTTGGGTGCTAGTTTTGGAAATATAGGTTGGTAAAAAGGGTATGTAAATTGGATCTTTTGTTTGGTTGTTGGTCATGGTTTGATGTAGTTGTTTCTGATCTTGTAACCGACTATATTAATGATGAAATATCATCTAAGTTTTATGTATTTAATCTGTTCTTGTATTGTGATATTGGGTGTATTGTTTCTAATTAGTATCAGCAAAACCAAACAACCCCTTGTATCAACAAAACCAAACATCCCCTTTTATCAGCAAAAGTTGTATCAGCAAAACCAAACACCTCCTTATATCAGCAAAAACAAAGGCAGTGGTTTAAAAATATGTGTTGAAAATGCAAATGCTTTAGCACTAAATCATAATGTATTGACAATGGTGTATTGTTTAGAAGAAATTGGTTTGGTGTTAGTGTTGATGATGAGGATCGAACACGCCAATGCCTCAAATTGTAACATCTTAAATTTTGACTTACCCAAGTCAAACAAATTTTGAAAGGCTACAAATTGTAACTTACTATCGTGGTATGACTTGGGTAAGTCAAACCTATTAAGAAATGCAAACGATTTCAAGCTATAATGCACAACCAAACACTATTACTTACATAAGAACCCAATTTTTTATTGATCGATTTCATGTTCTCAACAACTACAAAGTTTCCTATCATCTAAACATACACTTAGCTAGACCCACAACTCTCCCTATCATCATCTTCCTTCATTTCCTTCATTTCCTTAAGATATTTAAACAAAATTTCCAGATTTGTAATCTTTTTTCCCAAATCGTTAACCTTTGATAACACGATGTCAGCCTCTTCCTTCTCCTTCTTAACACCCAAACCCTTTTCATTTTGCGCGCCTCCTTTCCTCAACGAAGTCAACAAAGCCTCCCTTATAGTTTTGTGCCATTATTGTTTTTTTTTTGGTAAAATGTGTTGCTTGTATTTTAGGGTTTAATGTTGTGTGTTCTTTAGTACTAATATGGTTGAAGGTTGGGTTAGACTATAACTACAGACGTTAAAATCATGAATTGGCCCATTATATCCTCGATGTATACCAAAAATTCATGTTGACTACAAGCAATCCCTGTCGAGCTGACTAGTCACAGAGATAAACCCATTGCTTTGGATCTCCAAATACGAACACTGTATTTTAGTAAAAAAAAAAGAAAAAAAAGATAAAAGAAGAAGTCATATTTATACTCCATAAGTTCACAGTGAAACAAACTCACTGCCTCCCTTTTGTATAAACCCTAGACCCTAATTCCTCCTCATAACCCACCCCCCTCCCCTCCCTTCCCTTCACCAGCGGCTGCAACCCTTCCAAGGTAAAACAACAACAACCCTTTTTTAAGCTCCGGCACCACAATCTTTCACAACATTTAATCTTCTTGTTACTCACTTTATATATTTTTTTCAAGGATCAAAGACAATGTTAGTACTATTTGAAACAGCAGCAGGGTTTGCCCTTTTCAAAGTCTTGGATGAAGGGAAGCTTGACCAAGTTGATGTCAGTACATGCATATGTCTTACTATGTTATCTATTAATTTTTTGTTTTGTTTTGTTTTGTTTTTGATTTTGTTTGTTTGTTTTTCGTTTTTTTTAGGATTTGCAGAAGGAGTTCTTATCTGCTGATACTGCCAGAAAGGTATAATTTTCTATTATTTAGTGTTTGTAATTCAAGTTTTTTCATTGTTTCGGTTTAGTGTTAGATATTTACATTGCGTTTAGTTGGAGGAAAACAACCCTGTTTCCTTTTGAGGGGGTGTTATCTACAAAATCACGGCAACGTTTGTTTTTTGTATGTCATTGTTAGAAATTGACTGATGTCGCTGTGATGATGTTTATTGATCCACGTTAGACTATTTCAATGGATACTAGTAAAGCTATGAAGTTGAACCAATTAATTGCAGGATCCGATTAACGAACCATGAGTTATCTGAATATATGTAGATTTTTATGTTAGTCCATTTGTTTTGTATTCCAAGATGATTGATTATGCTACATTTTAATGTATGTCAAGCATGCAACATTATACATTTAAAGATTCTTTATAAAAAATATATTTTATCCGTTGTTCTGCCATTGAATTTTGTTTTTACCTAGTCCTAGCTAGATTGGTTAAAAAGGATACTCGTCGTTTTTGTTATACGATATTGTAGGGAGTGTTTTACAGAATCACAGTGTGTTTTCTTGTAAAGTAACGGTAGAATTAGATTAAGGTCGATGTGATGATGTTTACTAGTGATATTTAGGTTGTTTTGACGGATCTTAGTAAAGTTATATAGTTAAGTTATTTGATCACAGGATCCGGTGAATGAACTATGAGTTATCTAATGTGTAAATTTTCATGTTTGTTCATTTGTTTTGTATTCCAAGATGATTGGTTATTACAGTAGATTATTTCATTCTCTACTATATGTTTTGAAGCCTGTACTGATGAGATCATTCATAAACAGATTGTAAAGCTAAAAGGTTTTTCCAAGTTTGAGAACACAGCTGATGGACTAGCATCAGCGAACATGTTGATTAAAAGCGAGACCAGCAAACCTTTACGCAAGTTCTTGCGTGCTCATTGCGAGGGTGAGACTTTGGCTGTTGCAGACTCCAAACTTGGAAATGAGATCAAGGAAAAACTTGTAAGTTGTTGTCCTTTTCGGTTAAACTATGGAACAATTAACTTTTTAGAGTATATTCAATGTTGATGTTTTAAAACGGACCTTTGTTGCAGAAAATTGATTGTGTTCACAATCAAACTGTCATGGAACTTATGCGAGGAGTAAGAAGTCAATTAACTGAACTTATAACTGGTTTGGGGCCAGAAGATTTAGCCCCGATGAGCTTGGGTTTATCTCATAGCCTGTGCAGACACACACTTAAGTTCAGTGCAGATAAAGTAAGCTTATTTCATTCGATAGTATTATAAACTTATATGCCTTTCAAAAAAACAGTGTTATAAATTTGAACATGATTCTGAACAGCTTGTTTTACAAATTTGAACATATTAGGTGGATACTATGATCATTCAAGCTATCGGCTTGTTAGATGATCTTGATAAAGAGCTTAACACCTATGCCATGAGAGTTCGAGAATGGTATGGTTGGCATTTTCCTGAGCTTGCTAAGATTGTTCAAGACAACATTCTTTACGCCAAGGCAGTCAAACTCATGGGCTACCGCACAAATGCTGCGGACCTTGATTTTTCTGAGGTATAAGATCTCTTTTAAAGTTTCTATTTCATTGAAACTGGTATAAATAACTAACATAAAAGGTCAAAAAATTTAATGATATATATATTTTTTTTGAACTTAGAAGGATCTCTATGAGACCTCTAAAATGAGTCCATGGTAATCAATTTATAATGATATAATATATCTATATCTATACTACTATATAAAGCATTTAAGTGTGGGCTCCACAAAAAATTAAGATAAGGAGCTCCAATCATCGAAATGATACGTGTCACTTCTCTAACTAAAAATAACAAAAAGGAGGAGCTCTAACAAACTAAAATAAGGAGCTCCAATAATGGGATGACATACGCCACTTCTTAACTAATTAATCACCTTTATTTTTAAATTTAAATATCTTTTAATTCGCTTTAATTTTTTATGATCTAATTTCACCATATTTTTAAAATTTTGTGTTCTTTAATTTAACATCCAATTTGATATATTTTTATGAGTTTTAGTTTTACATTTTTAGTAGGTTTATTTTATTTTGATTCAAATTTTTATAACTTTAACCTTTATTTCAATCAATTCAAACTTTATTTATCAAAATCATTTACTTTTGGGAAAGTGTTTGACGGGTAAGAGATTGTGAAGGTCTTTTTATATGCGGGAATAATGATGTTACGGGAAAGATACGGAAAACCCAAACAAACACATACAACTAACACATATACATTTGGAGTGTTGTGAAATGAATTCACTAAGCGGGTAGGGAGTTGCGAGGAGAGTTGGGTTAGCAATTCATTTACTATATTTATATATAACTATATTTATCGCCGCCGCTGAGCGCGGGTATCCAACTAGTATAATAAAATAGATGTACCAAAATTGGCTTTGTATGGTCTCCTTGGGTCTCGGCTCCTTCACTCTGCTTCAGCGATATTGGAGACTCTTAAGGAGCTTGGCTTTCTTTCGTTGGGTGTCATAGTCGATGTTGTGTTAGGTTTCTTTTTCCCCTGTTTGTTTTCTCTTTTTTGCTCCTGCTAGGGCCTAGGAGCATCTTGTGTTGGTTGTTTTCCCTTTTTTGGGCGTGCTTAATAAAATTGACTGCTTCTAAAAAAAGGATCTCTATGAGACCTTTAAAATGAGTCCATGGTAATCAAAGTACATCATTGTTAATAAAAATATGTTCTATGAATATAAGTTAATTTAATTGCAAGTAAAACGATTTGTTTTTCGTTTTACATATAAATGATTAGTTCTTCTAATCAAATAATTTGGTAATTAACAGATCCTGACAGAAGAGATCGAGGCAGAACTAAAAGAGGCAGCTGTAGTTTCTATGGGGACTGAAGTCAGTGACCTCGATTTAGTAAATATTAAGGATCTGTGTGATCAAGTATTGTCTCTGTCTGAATACAGAGCACAGCTGTATGATTATCTAAAGAGCAGGATGAATTCTATAGCCCCAAATCTAACTGCTCTTGTTGGAGAGCTTGTAGGGGCCCGTCTAATTGCTCATGGGGGTAGTTTGCTAAATCTTGCTAAACAGCCAGGGAGTACTGTTCAGATCCTTGGTGCTGAAAAGGCTCTATTTAGGGCTTTGAAGACAAAACATGCAACCCCTAAATACGGGCTTATTTACCATGCAAGTTTGATTGGTCAAGCTGCTCCAAAACTCAAGGGAAAGATTTCACGTTCACTTGCTTCCAAAACTGCTTTAGCTATTCGATGTGATGCTTTTGGAGAGGAGAACCACGATAATTCTATGGGAGTTGAGAATCGTCTCAAGGTATATTATGCTTGTACATATTATGGGATTTTCTCATTTCTTTGAAGTGTGTTGACCTTTTTTTCTATTAATTTTTAGATTGAAGCAAGACTAAGGAATCTTGAAGGGCGAGAACTTGGACGATCTGCTGGTTCAACTAAAGGCAAACCTAAGATTGAGGCTTACAACAAGGATCTTAAGAAAGGAGATCGAGCAATGATCACTCCTGCGAAGGTCCTTATTAATTACAGTAACACTTTGTTTATTTTGCCTATTATCACTCCTCTAAACGGGAGGGTCACACCTGGTTATTTTGGTATCTCGACCTGAAACACTTATTGTTCTCTTTACGAAGTTATACATAAAGTTAATGGGGGTACTTATGATAACATTATGATCACGATAATAATATAAACCATTAAATGAAAAGGTTCAAGAAATTGTGTGCATTAAAATATAACCCTTAGCCGAACCCTTTTACTAGTAACCAGGTTGATTTTCTACATCTAATCTACCTCAAACATTTAGGCAGGACTGTACTAACTTGAAGCTGGTATGTTTTGCAGACATATAATGCATCAGCAGATTCTGTTATTGGGAGGATAGAAGCAGAGGCTGAGAAAGACGAAGAGATGGCAGCAGCACCAACTGAAAAAGTAAAGAAAGACAAAAAGAAGAAAAAGAAAGCTGTCGTTGATGAAGAAGCAGCTGAAGAAGATGTCGGTAAAAAGAAAGACAAGAAGAAAAAGAAGCATGCAGCGGAGGAAGCTGTCGAAGTGCAGAAGGAAGAGGAGAATGTTGATAAGAAGAAAAAGAAGAGAAAGCATGTGGAAGTTGATGAAGCGGAACCAGAAGCTGAAAAATCAAATAAAAAGAAAGACAAGAAAAAGAAAAAGAAGACTGAAGAGTAAGCATGCTAAATTAGAAGGCTTTCGACAATTTTGGGTATCTTAAGAACAGTGTCGATGTTAATTAATGTAGGATGGTGTTATTACCCCTTAATATCGTAGTAGGGTTTATTTTGCTTTTCTAAAAAATCTTTTTCTGAATGGTGCTAGGGGCATCAGATGGATGCGTTTCTTATATGTAATGGTGTTTTTAGGAATACTTCTGGTTATTTACTTTATGACTTGATGTTTATTTCTGTTCTTGATAAGTATCAACTATGTTGTGATGGGCTTTCAGAAACCATTTGTGTCTTGAGACACTTTTTAAACTGAATGTTTGAGACTTTGAGTCAGGAGCATATCTGAACTTATCTCAAAACAAACCATGATCTATACATTTGCAACATTTTTAGTATTGACTGTTATTCTGGAAACCTTTTGTGACTGTCTAAATGACTACATCCATGTGTTGTTGGTGTTTTGTTATTGACTGGTTCAACTTTATGTTGAAGAAAAGTTGCAACACATGGATTGTCCCATAAGGGGTGGTGGTTTATTTTCTGTTGATAAAAATTGCATTTAAAAAAAAAAAAAAAAAAAAAAAGTATTATGATATGAACGTACAAGATTAATTCATTAATTTGTTAAGAGTGCAAAATACTATCTCGTATTCTCGTTATAGAGTACTAGGGGTATAATAAGCCAAGTCTGCCAAGCTCAACTCGATTACCAAAACTCGAGCTCGAAACTCGACACGAACTTGATCGAGCTTTAGACTTCAAGCACGAGCTCGCTTATTTTCACATTTCAACCTCGAACTCGATGAATAATTGACGTATCAAGCTCGACTTGACTTGCATTTTATGAATATTAAGTAATTACATATATAAGACTAGTGGTAATAAGGGGTGTTAGGACGCATGCTTTGCGTGGCACCTCGAAGACACGTCATCCCCTGTTAGGGACATCCACAAAGACTTCCTTCATGGTAAAATGAAGAAGTCGGTAGTGGTGAAGACTGACTTGTGAAAGGTGTGGTTTGTGTGTGATTTTGGTTTTTGTGAGGTATATTTATGCTTAAGTGAAATATATTTTAATAAAGATGTTGATTATGGAAAGAGAAACTGATGTGGACTAAGGGTATGTTTGATTGCCACTTAATGAAATGACTCAGCAGCCAAATCTGAATTGGTCAAAGGTCATGTTGTTTGGTAGAGTAAAATATGATACTCTGTGATCCAAATCATTTCTGAGTGGGCCATGATCCCTAGACTAGCCCTCCCATTCAGTAGCCTATCTTTGACTTTGATATCCTTTTAACTCTTTTGTAGCTTCAATTATTACTCTCAATTTTTTCAATCACTCCTTTGTAACAAAATTTATACATGGACTATTGCATGAATATACTAATATATTAAAGTGAAGGGATGGAATCAAGATAATATCATTAACCTCCATGAGTCCCTCACGTTATCATATACTTGAAACTAAGATTTGTGCGTCCTATATCGATTTAATAATTTTTATAACACTCTTTACTCTAAATTTTATCCAACATTTATTTTGCATAAGTTATAAATGTCTCTTGTTAAATACTCTCTAACATTTATCAAACAAAATATTTCGCTCGATTACAAAAGGTTAAGTTGGTAAAATCATATTACTCAGATTGATCATTCAGAACAATAATCAAACAATTATTTTCACTAAGAATCGTATCCACTCAGCTGCAACAAATCATTCAGCGGCTTTGATTCATTCAACACTATATAGTCCCGTATCATAAAGCTAATGCTTTATTGTTCTTGTTAAAAAAGCCCACGCATGTAGGAACAAAAGTATAACACCGGCCCAGTTAGAAAAACAAAACAAAAGAAAGCCCAGAAACAATGGGCCAGGGCTCATAAAATTTCATATAAAATTAGGTATTCATGGCCGCCGCATAACCCTAACGCGCACACACATTCAGAGCGGCTGTATCACGTTTCACAGGTATCATCTACATCTCAAATTTAGTATTTGTTATTGCAATTGTAAAGCTTTAATATTAGTGTTTGATGTTTATGTTATTGTTGTTTAATGTAGGTAAAGATGAAGGTTGTTGCTGCTTACTTGTTGGCTTTGTTGGGAGGTAACACAAGTCCTTCTGCTGAGGATTTGAAAACCATCCTTGGTTCAGGTATATATTTTTTTACGCTTGCATAATAATTAGTTCTTCCTAGTATTTGACTGTTTAGATTTGCATTGAAGTTTTTTTGTATGAAGAATGGCGTTTTAAGTAGTTATTCATAGTATTTTATTGATTATATTTGCATTGAAAATTTTCTATAAGTAGAAATTTGTTGTTATTTAAACTTAATGAAATAATGGTAGTAGAAGACATTGAGAGTTATTTGTAATCGTTCTAGGTGGGAAGTAGTTGTATTGGAATATTTATTTATAAACTTGAAGTTATATGTATGACATGTTTATAAGAGTATATGACTATACAGTTGATCATAAGACTTTAGAAATTTTAACACAATTGTTAAAATAATTTAAAATGAGGTTGTCTTGTAGCAAGTTAAATCGGCGAATACTTGGTCATTGATCTTGTAGCAAGCAATCCTTGTTTTGCAACACAGAATAAGATGTATGCCTCTTGTTCTGATGAAATTCATTTGTAAGGTGGTGCTTCTGATTTTTTAGTTAAAAGGGTTATTTGTTTGCTTGTTTGCTTAATTAAGCACTTAGGAATTAGGGGTTGTTTGGGATTTTTTTTGTATGCTTGATTCGTCGTTTAGTGTTTATATTAGTTATTGGCTTAATACATGTGTTTGTAACTGCCTTGTGGATTAGATTATAAGCATGATTTGAGACTTAAGCTTTTTACAAGCATTTCTTAACACAGTCTTTTTACAAGCATTTTTTATAAGCATGAATTGAGACTCAAGCTTTTTACAAGCATTTCTTAACACAGTCTTGCAAAGAAATAAACATTTTGGTCTAGCACTTGCAAATACACATTTGAATTAGTATCTGCACTCAATTTGCAAATTAGTGACGTAACATATTTAATTTTTGGGAACTTGTATTTCTACATTGCAGTTGGAGCTGATGCCGATGAAGACAGAATTGCATTGCTTTTGTCCGAAGTTAAGGGTAAAGATATCACCGAGTTGATTGCATCTGGAAGGGAGAAGTTGGCTTCAGTTCCATCAGGTGGCGGCGGTGTTGCTGTTGCTGCTTCAGCTGGTGGTGCTGCACCTGCAGCCGCCGCTGCTGAGACAAAGAAGGAAGAGAAGGTCGAAGAGAAGGAAGAGTCTGATGATGTAAGTTTTTGTTCAACACTCGAACATCTTTTGAATTCGTTAGTTGATCTGTTTCTGATTGTATATTCTATATTCTGATTACATGTTACTAACTCTTCTTTATTAACTTATTTTGCAGGATATGGGATTCAGTTTGTTTGACTGAGGATCATGTGGTATGCAGCATTTTCTTGTGTTTTCTCTGGGTATGAATTTTTTGCTAGTGGTTTATTAGTGTTATCCTCAGAAGTTGAATTTTGTAAGACATTGCGACAGTTTTTGTTGGAGTTTATTAATCAAGTGTTATGTTCAGATCCTTTTACCTGTGGTTTTATATCGTCCTTTTGTTAGATTCTGTATGAGTTCAGTTTGCCGTGGTGGCTGTTATAATCTGTTATGCAATGACTTAGTGCTACAGTTTTGCTAAATGCTTTTTGATTAACAATAAAATACTAGCAAATCCTAGTTAGGCAAAAGGTTTGTGGATTGACATCCTAACGTGTGTGGTTCTCTTGAGGTTACATATGGCTATAATGTGTATAGGGTTGAATTCCAAGTAGAAACAAAAAAGCAGTAGGAAGACGCATAATTTTTAATGTATGAGGCGAAAATGAGTAGTGAAAGGCAGTTTGGTTATTGGTCGACTGGCAATTCATGTTACCATCATTGCTCTGGGGACCTAATTCTTTCTTACATAGCCTTGGAGAGAAAAGTTCATTATAACTCATATTCTTATAGAACCAATCAACCAATCATACCACTCATTTCTTTTATTAAAATATATTCACACTTTTTCAAAATTAAATATCTCACAAACCGTTAATCGTTACGTCAAAAAGTTATATCATCTCGACGAAATTAAATTATCTTTCTATGATATTTCGACCTAACTTTTTAAAAAATTTCGTCAGGTAAAAATCACACGTGATTTGTAAGAATCATACGTGATTTCTTAAAATCATATGTGATTTGATTTTTACGAATCACACGCGATTTTTACAAATCACACGTGATGCCTTTGACCGAACTTTTAAAAAAAAAGTCAGGAAAGATACAACAACGATATCTATGAAAGATAATTTAATTCTCGTCAAGACACAGATTTTTCAGAACAAGATTTCTTGTCAGAAGATATCTGCTTTTAAAAAATGTGAAAATAAAAATGGATGAATGTGATTGGTTAATTGGTTTTACGACAAATTCAGCCTATACTAACTCAACTCAAAGATTGGAATACAAAACAAGGATGATGATTGGTTATAGAGTAAGCATTTAAGCTTTGTGGAGATAATTACTTGTAGGATAAACCATCATTCTAATGTCAGGCTCAATCCACGAAAGAAAGATGCTTGAATTATCGGAATGAATGCGATGACCCTGGCTGTATCTAAGTTTTTCAAGAATCATAAGCTACGACTCTTTTGCTACTATAATACCTCTAGAACCATGAGTACTTATTTGGTTGGTGGACTTGATTTCTCTTAAGAAGTCTCTTAGCTATGATGTGCCTAATTATTACAGTATTAATATAATCTTTGATGAATGATGCTCTTTTTATAGCAGATATTTTGTTTAATTTGAAATGTTTTGAAATTATTCTTATCACAAACCTTAAACTTGACATATAAGTCTGCATTAAACATGTTCCGACAGTTTCTGTTTGCAAGACTAGTTATTCATGCGCTGCACTCTGTACATAACATAGTATGTATCATTTCCTTTTGATGTTGGTATATTCTTTAGCAAATGTATTGGTTATATTTCATCAGTTAGATATAGATATGCTTGGGTGAAATGAAATTAAATGCATATTGATATTGTGCAACTCAGCCTCTTTTGAAGAAATATGTAAACACTAAACCAAGACAATCAAGCTCAACCGGCCAAGAATTCTAGGATTGACTTGGGCCAGGACACGATTATGCATCTCCATATAGTGTTCACAATATAATCAGTAATAGAATTTAGGGTAAACGAGAGATTTCAATCCCTCTCGTTGCAGCGGGTACGAAAACATTTATTTTATCGTTGATCGCTGCTAACCCATTATATTAATAGATCAAGATTATTCAAAATATTTTATGATCTTCGACAATTTACAAAGATATCATGTAGACTTGATTAAAAATATATCATGATCTTTACTTTCACATTTTTTTATATACATGACTTGCTGTTAACTTATTTATTTAGCTGGAAAAATTTTTAATTGATTTTTATGTTTTTGTTTCAGAACCGAACCGGAAATCGAACTTTAAATATTGGTTTGAGTTAAAAGGTTTCAAAACTGAACGACCTGAATAATAAGAAAATCAAAGCGATGGACACCCCTAACTTGAATAATGGTTAAAAAAAATACAACACCTTATGTTTAATCTGAATGAGCGGTGTAGCCCGCGCGTTGCTGCGGGAGCGCTTTGTTAACGGCGTTGGCAAATCCTATATCAATGTCTGCAATTTCGTAACCACATATTAAACAAAACATTGACAATGTTTGTTGTCAAGTCTAATGCATTTAATAATCAGACCATGCCCGTTTGGAGCATATCATCTCATGAACTTAACCAACCGAATTTAGGCAAATACTCATTGCAGCCAATACGCTTCTATTTACACGTAGGAAGAAAAACCCATAACTTGCATATGTTCATATATCAAATTCCATTAAAGGAATAAACTTACAACATAAGTACCAATACATGCCTTGTACAGTTTCTCGCCAACGTATGGAAAAGTGACATACACCTAACTTATGTACACTTACAACATTTCCCAGAATGTGCAATGTTGCTATGAGCAAAGTTTTGATAAACCATATGTAATGAGTCAAAATGCGCAAGATATAGCCGGTATTTATGGTTAGCAGCTCAAAACCATACGCTTGTGAAAATTCAACAACAACATCCTCAACTAAGGTCTTTGAAAGCTCATACGAAGCCTGAAAAACATAAAACCCTTAATTAGTTATAAGATTTATAACTGGACAAACAATATCCTTAATTAGTCTAGCTGAATGATTTTTACATAAAAATATGAATCTTTATATGCGACTTCTAGAAGAGTTTGAACCCGTAAAGATAAGCTAATCCAACCTGATTCCATAAATGATTAACTAACGCTAGAATAAATTAATAAGATAGTCTCACCAAATATTGAATAGACTCAGTTACTTCAAAGATAAGACTGAACTGTGCCTAAAACACGATAGTTTCAACCCAAATCTAAAAAGATTAGTGGCAAATAAACTCTTTTGGTATGTTTTTAGTGGCAAATTACTACTGATTAAGTGCTAAATTATAGTGAAACAATGAGCTAATTTGATGATTATCCCAAGAATCTATGAATGAATATACGACTACTATCTATACAAAATTGACACCAGTTATGATATTGGTACGAAACCAACATAAAGATAACGAATTTATGAAACACATAATCAAAATCCAAAACTTGTTTCAAGGGTGTTTATATAAGCTTACTGAATGTTTAACAATCACACGTAAAGTACTTGCAAGCTAACCACTATAAATTTCTTTGGACGAAGTTTTCAAGCACTTACACTACTAAATGTACTGGTCGTGGGAGGAGTTACGGATCCTTTTCACTCTTGCAAATATAGAAAGGGTACCAAAAATCCGCCATGACTGCAACGTTGTTCCTTTGCTCGAAAGGATCAGGGACGACGTCACATGGTGAAACCTGTGGTTGTTGGTTGTTGTGCCTCAACAACCTCTAGATCACCTGCAGTATATGAAAGTTCAGAACTTTAGCACACATGTTCAAAATCCATGGATACTAAAGAAAAATGCATGATCCATAAAAGATACCAAGTACCATACAACATATCATTTGGTGACACTTAGGCTATTTTGGGTCCTATTTTTAATCTTTGGTGAGCACAATTCACAGAATACCAAATAGAAAGCTACTTTAGACAGAATCCAATTTTAAGTAATCAACTTTCTTTATGCAAGATATCAATAAATCTAAGCCATTTCATGCAATTTGCTACACTCATGTTACAGTAATAAGCAACATACTTCAAATTTCATTCATTAGTAGAAAGATAAATGCATTTTTATTGTCATATTCATCGCAGTTTAACAGACAATCTAGTGAAAATGGCTTTCCCTAAACAAAAGCAGATGACAACTTTTTATTGAATGGATTGCTATATGGTGTTAGAAAGGTACGTTATCTAAAATGTGAGATAGCCATGGTAACTTTCTATTGTAAGCAATTTAATGCAAGTCTCCACAAAGTCAAAACCACCCATCCTTTCAGTTGAAGTATCGCCCTAGTTGTCACTGGCATTCAAAAATGCATTTTAATCAGGAAATAATGGCGTCAAGAATCGTAAACAATGACTTAAACTTTATGTCCTAAATCATAAGGTAGCTTCAATATATATTTAAAATAGATAAAATAAAAATAAAAAACCCGTGACGGAATCCAGCCCAGTAGTATGAAACTCAATCCAACGTGGTTAAAAGTTTTGGAGTACAAACTCTATACAAACTATAAACATGTAATTTGTATCTTCCATCTATAAACTTAAAAAATTAATAAATTAACTCACCATCAGCTGTATTCCCTCTTCCAAAGTTGTCTTGGTTAATTCTGTTTTTCCTGCCGAATCCAAATAACAAATATATAAACACATATAACGCCAACTGACCTGTAACTTAGTTAATCCAAAAAAATCCCATACACTATATATGTTTCCATTCCAAAATAAACTCCAATATGATTTTCATTGCAAAATAAAAAACATTTGTTGAATAGTGATATGAATCGGATTCCTGCTGCAAAATAAAAAACATTTGTTGAATAGTGACATGAATATGATTTTCAACCTCAAGGCTTTGCATATCTGATTCCTGCTGCATACAGAATACCTTCAGAAAGGAGGTCACAAATAATTAACTATTACCATCATAAAATTAAAAATGTTGCATTTTTACAGAGTTACAATATTAAATGCAACAACGGAAAATGTAAATTACAATGCTGAGAAGAGCAACATACCTGAACTACATGCACCCGACTGACCAGGATAGTCAGCTAGGGGATAAAACTGTTGCAGGGGATAGCTTTTGGGTATCCGTATTGAGGAGGGTAATGTGCAAAATCACAGGAATCCATACGCCACAGATTTTGAAGTTTTTTCAAACAAATATTGATACAGTTGTTAAAAAATAAACATAATACTTCAAGTGCTTTCATACCGCAAAACCGAGGCTCGATCTACGTATGGCATTTCATGACCGCAAAACTGAGGCTTAGATCTACAAGTATGGCAACGATTTGAAATACAAGCGTTGGTTAACTATGATAAAAAACGTAAATGCGTAAAAATCATCATCAGATTTTGAAGTTTTTCAAACAAATATTGATACAATTGTTATTTACCTCACGACGTCTATAACTCTTTAACATTCATTAAGAGGACAGTAGGCAATAAAAACCAATAAAAAGAGTTGCCAAAATATATGTAACTGTATCAAGAATGGTTGCAAAATATAACACATAGCACCAACCTGATGTCACCCTCATTCGCACTCCTTTAGCAAGAAGATTCGTTTAGCAAACAGTTGAAAAAGGGGCATACTATTTAAGAGTTGTAACCGCTCATTAGAACAGAGAGCTGACAATGACAATAGAACACACCATCTAGTAAAACCAATCAAAGGGTGGCACACCCACAAAAACACCTAACGGCGTGAACAAACGGGACTAACTTTATCCCCACTTTTAGTTCTGAGCCTCAGTTTTAGCAGACTATATAAATCATGTGCGAGTCTAAATAAAGGAACATTTAGCTCAAATTAGTTGACGCCCTGCCTGCGCACGTGGAGGTTGCCGAGGCGACCGTTTGTCGCACTCTACCATTCTTCCACCGTCCGCAGCAAGAAACTACATAGGTAAACGATCATCATAGGTAAGTGAAACACGCAACTGAGAAGCAAATCATGTATATCTATTAAAACCAATGGTAATTGAATTCAAAGCTTCTTATGATAGTTTGTAATCATATTTGTGAGCATGAGTTATAGCGCCATATAAAATCACCCACAAAAAATAGATAAGTGCTTACGATTTCGATCGCAAAACCGAGGCTCGATCGCAAGTAGGTAACGATTTGAAATACCCGCCATGGCTGCAACCACATTCCGGATATGGCTGCCCCGCCAAGATACAGGCCTTGGTTAATTCTGATCCTAAAAAACGTAAATGCAGAAAATCATCATCGCCTGTCATTTCCTCATGAAGTCTATAACTATTTAACATTCATCAAGAGGACAATAGGCAATAAAAAGCAATAAAAAGAGTTGCAATGGTTGCAAAATATAACACATAGCACCAACCTGATGTCACCCTCATTCGTACTCCTTTAGCAAGAAGATTTGTTTAGCAAACAGTTGAAAAAGGGGCATACTATTTAATAGTTGTAGCCGCTCATTAGAACAGAGAGCTGACAATCACAATTGCAGTTCTGAGCCTCCGTTTTAGCAGACTATATAAATCATGTGCCTGTCTAAACAAAGGAACATTTAGCTCAGATTAGTTGACGCCCTGCCTGCGCACGTAAAGGTTGCCGAGGCGACTGTTTGTCGCACTCTACCATCCTTTCACCGTCCGCAGCAAGACTACATAGGTAAACGATCATCACAACTAAGTGAAAGACGCAACCGAGAAGCAAATCATCTATATCTATTAAAACCAATGGTAAATGCATTCACAGCTTATACACAGCTTCTGATGACAGTTTATAATCATATTTGTGAGCATGAGTTATAGCTCCATATAAAATCACTTTCCGATAGCAAACAGTCGCCATGGCTGTAACCACAATCCTTGTATGGCTGCCCTGCCATAATACGTGCTGCGGTAAAGAACGTATAAGCACAATATATAAGTAATCCCAAATCCCAAATACCCATTTCCTAGAACACTGTTAGTATCTTTAGCAACAATGTTGTCATATTTATCTCTATGGACACCAAGACAGTCAACATCATTAGGTTAAATTTATCAAAACCCAAAAATAAATCCAATGAATTCACAAAATCAAAACCCCATAATAACCCATATCTGAAATTCAATATTAAACCAGACCCACAATCCAATTTTACCAATAATCAAATAATAAAATAATAAAATCAACAATCTTTTTATTAAACTTATATGAAGTAAACATACATGTGATTTCAAATCGTCTAGTGAATGGTCTACGTCTGGGTGATTAGATTCAGGGGTTTAGATCAAATCAAAGATGGATTTGATCTGATTTTTGCGGTGTGCAAAAGATCAGGTGGTTTTTTTATCTCATTGAAGAGATAAAGAAGTTTCAAGAAGGAGAGGATTTGGGAAAATGACGGGAAGATTCTAGCAGATATTACATATGAACACAATAACCGTTAGTGTAGTAACGGGAATGAATAGTGAAAAACAGTAAAATTTCACTGTAGGGTTTGTCACACAATTTTTTCCCAGCCAATGGCAATAGGACACACCATATAGTACAACCAATCAAAGGGTGAAAAACACACAAAATCACTTAACGGCGTGAACAAACGAAAGCAAACTTCTCCCCATTTTTAGTATATACTTCCTCCGTCCCATATTAAGTCATCACAATGGAATCTTTCACGTCCCAAATTAATTCATATTCTATTCCAACCAACGAGATTTAGACTTTGAAATTGATATTCGATTGGTGGAGAGTGAAGTTAGTGATTTTTAAAACTTTCAAGATTTGAAAGTTTTACACTTAATATGGGACGGAGGGAGTAGTATAATTGAGTTGTATCATTCATGAGTGATTAGTCTTTCCTACATGGGCCCTTTATCTCCAACTAAACCACCTAAACTATGTCTTCTAATGTACATAACCAAATGTCATTTTTCTTATTCATATGATCTCATAAGATATGACAAATTGTCCAAACCCCACCATTGCACCACCGTAGGAAACAAAGTCACATGGTGGGGACGACGTCGAACCACCACCGGTGGCAACTTCTGTCATTAGGTACCTCAACCACAAATGTGCTTCTCTTTGCCCCATGCCTCGTTGACATATCTATACTTGTTTTTATATGGTTTGATAGTCAAATACTTGTGTACACCAAGGAATGTGAAACAAGAAATATCATTTGTTTTTCGAGCAAAATAGTACAAAACTATAAATGACCAAGACAACAACGTAACTAAACATGACAAAAAATATGATTTTGATGTTTGTTGACAAGTAACTATATGTTTATACACTGTCCAAAATGGCAATGTATATCATTTTCAATATGCTAGCAATGTGAAGGACACCATGAGAAATTGTGTGTGGCCATCGACGCGCCACGAAGGTTACAAGGATAATGAAGGTTTTTTCGCGTCGAATAAGTCGATAAACCACCTTGATTTGCTTCTTGGTCTGGCATTGCCAGTGATGCCAAAAGAGGGAACTTTTTTGTTTAAATTTATGCATTAATGAAGTAAGTTGATGTGCTTATGATGTGATCGACATAAATAATCAAATGATTTTACTTTTTGTACCAATCGTGCTAGAAAGAAATGTTTAAAAGGTCAAATGAACAAAAAATATTTATAAAAGCTGGGTGACAATTTGTAATTTACTCTTTGTATTATTGTCCACCAAAGCAATCAAATAAACTACTAACATTATTTTATGTAAGTGCCTCGTTGCAACTATCAAGTGGCTTGTTAATCAAAGTTGAAAATCAAACATGTCCTAAGCACTTACCATACAAGTATAATCAAGTAGTAATCTATACTATTATATAAAAAGTTTAGGACTTTCTAAATAAGAAAGTCTTAAAATTTTTAAAACCAAAAATATTACTACAAAACGAAATTTAAAGCTTCTTACATACACACATATAAAAATAACATCTAAAAATTAATTTTCTTAAATTTATAAACTTGTAACATCTATAAAATTAATTGTCTTTAACCATCATCTATAATATATCAAACAACTTACTCAAAAAACATAAAAAAAAAAACACTTTCATATCCGCACCTCACCACCCTCCAGACCTCATCTTCTATCAAAATCGCATTTCGGTTCGGTTTTGATTTTAGCCAAAACCGACTCAAACCGAGCCGTACATCTCTACGTAAAGTCATTATTACAAAAAACATATAATCGAAATATATTGTTTATCAAAAATTTACAAAAACTTACGAATATCCGATCAAAAATTTACGTATCGCCACCGCATCGCAGACTTCTTCTATAACTTATGAACGTATGTTCACTTTAATATTAAAGAGTGTATTAAACCATTTAAGTGTCATTTCACGAATATATTATACATATAACTAAAAGGCGGGGATTTGAAATAGATTTATCGCTAACTTCCGCGACTTGGCAAGAATAGGCAAGTTAAGTCAAACATTAATTAAAGTTTCATAAAACGGTCCCGAGGTTTGTGTATCCTTGCAAAGTTAGTCCCAACGTTAAATGTAAAGTTTTACAACTTGCAATCGAATTTTAAGTGTCATTCAAAATAAGTTTAATCCCAATCCATTGAGAGGCATCTCTTATACGTGAAAAGATGGGACAAAATAGGCAAGTTGAGTTATTAGATAAAACAAAAGACCTTTTCGCAATCGATAATTTTACACAGAGGCATCTCTGCTGATATTGGTTATAAAAAGACAACAAAAAAATAAATAAATAAATAAAAATAAATAAATAAAAATCATTTCAGGCAAACTAAATAAATTACTGTAATAGCCATGTTTTTTTCACTCTCTCTTTTAATAATAGGTTGTCAAGAGTTTGCATCTAAAATTATCACATGATTACTTTGTAAGTGCGATGAAAATATAAGTATAACAAACAATGATTATAACTTTTGTAACCTTAACCGTCAATGTATTGTTATAACATTAATTATATTTAAGCCAAGATAATTAGTACGATAAGTGGCCTTTTACATCTTCAACTATTTTCACTAGTTCAAAGTTCAAACAAGTTGTTTAATTTATAACTAGTTCGATAAATTCATCACTAAATAATTCCACAAATGCCCACGATAACATGATCAAAAACTCTATACACCGTTTGAATCCTTGCATACGACACGATCCAGTCATCCTAATAGTAATCCACCGGAGTATCGGGGCAGCTATCATCCGACACAGCCTCACGACTATTGATATTAAACGGTGGTGGTACAAACGGCGGTTTTGTACATCTTAAAAGAGCCCAATTCACACCTTGAAAAATGAATGGTGTTTAATCGCCGATGCCCCCATTGTAGACCCAAGTCGCCTAGCAGGATCCTTGGCCAACAGTTGAGATATCAAATCCTTAGCCATTGGTGGAATCGCGGGCTCTTTAGGAAACTCTAGAGCCCGAGCTACAATATTGGCTAAAGTTAGCTCATTATCCATCCCCTAAAAGGAGTAACACCATAAAATAACTCAAACATAAAAATGCCTAAAGTCCACCAATCAACCGCACTTCCATGTCCTTCACCAGACACAATCTCGGGCGCTAGATACTCGTGAGTCCCCACAAACGACATTGACCTAACATCAACTGGCTCGGCTACAAACTGTGGGCCCGTTTGGTTCCCGGGCTTCTTTTTCCTCCTACGCCTGGGATTAAAACACGAGACTGATGGGACTATACAATTTGGTATAATGCACGACGAGGATGTGACTTTAGGTGGGTCGAACGTGTAGTGATCAGTTGAGGTTGGGTTATTAGGGCCCGAGAAAACTTGAGCTGGGGTCGAGGCAGTGACGTCGCACTTCAAAGACAGGTCGAAATCAGTTAGCATAATGTGACCGTCAGATCGAACTAAAACATTCTCGGGTTTTAGGTCACGATAAACAATGTCCAACATGTGAAGATACTCTATAGCTACCACCACCTCTGATGCGTAAAACCTGGAAATAAATTAATACTGTCATTAAAATACTTAACAATTTCCTTAAATTAAGTGACAGCATTTAAAGATTTCGATTCACAAAAAGTAGCAACCAATTACGGGTCAAACCTACTAATCATTCACTAATTTACATACCATAAAACAAATTTAAAATCTCTATAAAAAGTGAGATTGTATTTTTAGGTTGCAAATAAATAGTTCCTATGTCATTATTATTAAGCAAAGATATATATAGTTGAGGTTATTAAATGCTGAATTAATGTATACGTCTAGAAAATGAAAACTATACTAGATAATTCAATATGCATTAGATTGTCGTGGCCATAGGGTCCAATGTGCACAAACTATAAAAATTAAGTGCGATTAATTGCAGACAACCAAACAATAATTTAAGGCATGTAGTCCTATTTCCTACCACTATTCTTGGTTGTCTTGACTCTTTGACTTTCCAAAATAAAGCCAAAACAACTTTTTGAAAATAAAAATAGCATAATCATAAAGTTTAAGCAAGATTTATTTCCTAAACCCGAGATCAAGTAGTAAAGTATTAGCCACGTGGCAGTAAATAACATTTGACTTTTTTTTATATTAAGCACACACAATAACTACATCACGTGCACCAGAGCATGTGTATTTACTTTCTTCTCAACTCAAACACGATTGACAGTAGCAATTATTTGAAATTTTAAATTAGTTTGAATCATCATGTGTGGACCAGTCTAAGGTAAACATGTTACACCAGCAGGAGTTCTTCACATGTGGTCCAATAACACATGCATGATATGTTACAGACTTGCAACATTTACCCTATAGCCAAAAAATAAAAGGCGTTTCTTCAACTTCATTTCTTTTTTGTATTTTTCACTTATGTATCACTGGCCTGTTATATAAGTTTATTATATATCAGAAACTAATATAAGCTAGCTAGTAAGTCTTGATGCAAGTCGGTGTAATACATAAACCGAAAACACATAAACAAATAAGCTAAAAAAGTAGGATTAAACGAACGCTTTTAAAAAGACTGTTATTTAATATTTTTGTGACAACTAGTTTTACGTATGTACAAAGTACATTATGTAAAAAAGAACGCTTTTAATAAGCTCACTTTTCAGTACATTTAACTCGTTTGTTAGTACTAGGAAACAATGTAGGGGGCGTTTGTTTCGGATTATATAGCCAACTTATCGCTTATTTAATTTTAGGCTTATGTTTCATAAGCTAACTTTTTGTGGCTTATTTAATATATTCAGCTTATATATGTTTCTTATGTTATACCAGTAATAAGCTTATAAAACCGAAAAGTTTCAAAATAAGAAGCAAAAAATGAGCTTATAAAACATAAGCCCAAAACCAAATAAGCCGTAAGCCGTATGTTATATATACCTGACAGCAGACTCAGGAAAGCGTTTCCCCGGCTGGCGCTGTCTCAAAACATGCAAATCCCCTCCAGGACAAAACTCCGTTAACAGACACATCCATTTAGGACTCTCAATGGCAGCATACAATCTGGGCAAGAAAGGATGATCCAACGCTTCCAGAATCTCCTTCTCAGTCCTCGACCTCCCTCCTTATTCCTGCTAGCCAACTCCCTCCTGTCCATCACCTTCGCAGCAAAAACCGCGGGAAATAAAGATTTACTAGAACCCTCTAAAGACGTTTTCAGTTCTGATAAGTAAACTGAGCCTATATCACCAGCGCCTAAGCGGTGAATGAACTTGAGATCATGCAGTGATAGAGTGGGCCCAGTGGGTGGTACTGGTTTGTTGAAGGAGGAGGAGTAGGTGGCTGTGGTCCAGGTGGTTTCGGAACCGGAGCTTGTGCTGCGGTTGATGTCTGTGGCGGTGGTGGTTGTGGTGGAGTTGAAGCTGATGCTTTGGAGGTCGTCGGTGATGTCTTCGGTGGTCCATGGTGGCTCCATTGCCGGAAAATGTGGAGAGAAATGATGGGGTGTTTGGGGATGTGATATGGGAGAAATGTGTTTGGTAATATATATATGATGTGTGGTTTTATTAGATGGGCCATGGGCTTTTTATTTAATGATTTAGTGATTAGTTTGGTGTTGGTATATAAGTTGTGGTTCTTATCCTAATCATCTTGTGTCAAGATAGTGATGGTTTTTGCTAAAGATAGTGATGGTTTTATGTTGAAAGTATGTTATGTGTAATTGTGTATAGTTAGGTATATAGTTAGGTATGATATATATTTTTGGATCCTCCTATGCAGGTATCTTATGGTAGAGGGTGCTTGCATTTTTTGGAGTGTTTGCAGGTTCTAATGATTGGAAGCCAATCATTGGGGTCTCGATTTCCGTGTCAAAAGATACCACCACAACATCACCTTCCAATTTTGGTGTTTTTTTACAAGTTTTTTTTTTTTTTATAAAGATGTGGTAATAGTTTTTGTTTTACAAGTGTTTTTTACAAAGTTTTATTTTTACAAGTTTTATAACTTTAAAAACTTCAAAAATCGTAAAAAATTTTGAGGTCAGATTGAAGGTTGCAGTGAGATTTTATCTCACTTGCGTGTCCGTCATCATCGGTTTTAAGGCAAAATCATCATCACGGAAAATTTTAAGGCTCAAAATCATCATCGCCTCGGAAAATTTTAGGCTCAAACTCAAAGTTGCAAAGTGAGATTTGATCTCACTTTACCGTCCATTCGGTTTCGGTTATCATCATCGCCTCGGAAAATTTTAAGTCACAATCGATAAAGTCACCACTCACAGTGAATCGACAAAGTCACGCTCATGAGAACCACAAAGTCACAAGTTCACTGCGAACCGCACAAGTCTCACAAGTCCAAAACCGCACAAGTCTCACAACCGTCTCACAAGTCTCAAATCGCACAAAGTCTCACAAGTCTCAAACCGCACAAGGACACAAGCCTCACAAGTTCAACAAATTTCACAAGTTACACGTTTCAACATGAATGTGGTAAGTAGGATTTCAAACCGCAAAGTTTACAAGAAAGTGAACAAAGATTCTCAAAGGGTTCTCATGCATGCAGCACCAAACAACTTATAATGCCACAAGAAAGCAACAACACCACAACATAATCCACTTCCCAATCAAGCGTAACAACAACAACCAACAACCAACAACACCAACAAGTGGTCCACCACAACAAGCAACAGCACCACAAGCAACAACAACAACAAGCAACAACAACAACAAACAACAACACAACAAACAACCATGTCTAGTTCACCATTTGATACACAAGAGGTAAGGCTCAGATTATTAGCTCGTTATGAGATATAAACAATCATGTTGGCTGCAAATATGAATGTTGCAATCCATTCATATTTGCCATGCCAAAACTCTTAAGTTTTTTTTTTTTTTATAAAAATCATCATTGCCTCTTTTTTTAAAACCTATTTATTTCATTTAAAGTTGCAGTGAGATAAACTCGCACTTTATTATCCAATAATGAAACCGCATAGCACCAAAAGTTTTCATTTAAAGTTGCAAAGTGAGATAAAGCGCACTTTACCATCCAAGAATGAACCGCATATCACCGCAAAACATCACCACAAAAATAGTCAACAAACCAAACAACTTCTCAAACATCACCACTATCTTTTTTTAGATCTAACAAGTTTCAAGTTTTTAAAAAAAAGCTTTTTACCAGATTTAAATATACTACCACATCTTCAAAAAAGTTTTTATCTTTTTGAAGATCTAAAAAAAATTTAGATCCAAAAATTTTAGATCTAAAAATTTTTAAACATCTCTAAAAATTTTAGATCTAAAATTTCGATCTAAAAACTTTAGAGAGAGAGATAAGCAATGAGAGAAAGCATCACCAACATCGATACCACAACATCGATATACAATGATCTAACAAGTTCTATACTTGTTAGATCTAAAATTTTAGAAGAGAGAGAGATAAACAAGTGAGAAAGAAGAGAGACTTTACTTTTGACAAAAACGCGCATACCAGAACACCACAAAACCGAACGCAGAACCACCTTTAAAACCACACACGTAACACACACCTTTATAATACTTTTTAAATAAAAGTTTTATTAATAAAAGTTTTTTAAATAAAAGGTTTATATACAAAAGTATTATTACAAGTTTTATATAAAATGTATTTATAATAAAAGTTTTATATTAAAAGTTTTATATAAAATGTATTTACAATAAAAGTTTTATATTAAAAATTTTAGATCTAAAATTTTTTAAACATCTCTCTAAAAATTTTAGATCTAAAAATTTTCGATCTAAAAACTTTAGAGAGAGAGAGAGAGACATGAGAGAAAACATTAGAGAACATCACACCACACATCACACCACAACATCACCACCTCTCTTTAAAAAAAAATTGAACTAAAAAATTTTGAAATCTAAAAACTTTAGAGAGAGAGAGAGAAAAACATGTGAGAGAGAAACATCACCAACATCAGATACCACAACATCACCACCACAATATCACCACCACTCTCTAAAAATTTTTTGAACTAAAAATTTTTTCGATCTAAAAACTTTAGAGAGAGTGAGAAAAACAGGTGAGAGAGAAACATCACCAACATCAGATACCACAACATCACCACCACTCTCTAAAAAATGTTTGATCTAAAAACTTTAGAGAAAGAGAGAGAAAAACAGGTAAGAGAGAAACATCACCAACATCAGATACCACAACGATACCACCACAACATCACCACCAAAACACCGATACCAGAACATCTAAAATTTTAGATCTAAAATGTTTAGATCTAAAATTTTTAGAGAGAGAGAGCGAAACAGCTTTGAGAGACAGATATGAGTACACTTACCACAAGAGTAGTAATATCAAGTCAGAGAGAGAGAGAAACAAAACCATGTGCGCACATGGTTTACATATAACGAACGCGTAAAGAGCCTCAAAACCACACACGTAACCACACACACAAATAAATGGGGGAGGTTTTTATAAAAAAAGTATTATATAAAAAGTATTATAAATAAAAAGTATTTTATAAAAGAGTATAATAAATAAAAAGTATTATAATTTGTATTTTATAAAAAGTTTTATAAATAAAATTTTGTATTAGTTTTTTAAAATAAAAGTTGTGTTAGTTTTTTAAAATTTTGTATTAGTTTTTTAAAATAAAAAGTTGTATTTTTAAAAGTATTAGTTTTTTTAAAATAAAACTAATATAAAAGTTTGTAAAAAAAATGTAATAATAAATAAAGTTGTTAAAAATGTACAAAGTTGTATTTTTATAAAAGTTTGTTAAAATGAAAGTTATAAAAGTTGTTGTGTTTATTATTTTTAGGTGTTCCGTGATGAAGTTGTTTTAACCGATTGGGTGCAATCCATCGCTCAATCGAATCGGTTTTCTTATTGTTAAAGGAAGAACCAAAACAGATAGGGGCTATAAGTACTCGATCGAATTTAAGTGTTCTAGACATGGGACGTCTGCGTGAAGGTTTAGAAGATGAACTTCAACGCAGACCGGTACCGCTTAAAATTAATTGCCCATTCAGACTACTAGCGAAATACATAAAAGGTCAAACTAATGGTTGGATCTTGAGGGTCAAGTGTCCGAGGCATAATCATGATTTTGTAGACTCGTTCCATGGTTTTTCACAGGCCATGCGATTAAAAGAAAATGAGTTAGTTTTGGTGAAGCAGTTGACAAAACATCAAGTAGCACCACGAATTATACTTTCTTCACTAAAAGAGAGCGATCTGAATAACGTGTCTACATTAAAACGGTATATAATGCACAAGACAAGATACGTCGCGCCAGTCGTGGTGATTTGACTCCGATACAACTCCTTTTAGTACATTTGAGGCATCAAGGTTATACATATTACCCCAGGGTAAATGACCACACTAATGAGTTGGATGAAATATTTTGTGTTCACCCGACGTCATATGCCCTGTGGACAACATATCCGGAAATCATGCTGATGGACTCCACATACAACACCACGTTGTTTAAACTGCCATTCTTTACAATTGTTGGGGTTACTTCAAACAACATTCTCACGGCGTTTAGCTTTTTTTGAAAAGAGCCAAATTTCAAATGGGTGTTGGAATGTGTTAAGTTGGTGATACAAGAACAATATTACCCACGGGTTATCGTCACCGACAGAGATTTAGCGTTGCTTGAGGCATGCGAGAGAAGAATTCCCAAACGCTAACAGTTACTCTGTCGATGGCATATCAATCAAAATGTGTTCAAGCGTTGCGAGACACAAATTCGACACGTTAGAGGAGTATGAGTCCGTTAGATGGACATGGTATTTGATGGTTACTGACTCAATCGAAGATGTGTTCACGCACTATTATCGGCACCTCTGTGATTTATTGATCCAAAAAGTGGTACTTACCCATTAATACATTTTTTATTATTATTTAATAAATAACTACTCGAATTGTTTTCTCACTTTATTAATTCTTTGTTTTCTCGGATGTTTTGCGATATTTTCAGAATCGGTCGCAACATTACGATCGCATGTTTGTGTTGTACATTACCGATCAATATTGCGACTTCCGCCGACAACAACATGTAGAGTTGAGAGTCAACACACATTGCTGAAGTTATACTGGGCTCCACACGCCCGGCTTAGACACGTTGTTGTGTTCGGTCGACAAGATTATAGTCAAAGAAAGCCGCGATCGAGCCTCTTTGAATACAAGCAAAATCAAGAAACCGCATGCGTGTAAGGGCACACTATTTAACGAATCATGGTATAATGTTTCAAGAGATGCTTTACTACTCATACTCGCAGAAGTAAACGGATGTGGACCCATCAATGTGGTCATCATTATGTTAGTTTATGGTTTACCATGCTATCACGAACTATATTACCTTCAAGTAAACGGTATGTATTTTAAATTTATGCCTATCAAGTTATTCTCCCGTCAATACCGATAATTTTAACTAGTCACTTTTTCGAATACAGGGATCGCCTATTACGCTTGATTTTGTTGATAATTTTGGAGAACACTAAGCTGCCTCGGCCTGTTGTCCGAAATACTCAAGAGCTCGAAGAGCCTCAAGATCCTCAAGAGCCTCGAGGCCTCGAAGAGCATGAATATTTTTCTTGTCAAGATGACGAGAAAATTCCAAAATGTTTTTACCAAAGCATCGCCGTTTGTCAAGAAAAATATGTTAAACATGCTTAGAGGTATATACGCCCCGAATCAGGTCAACCCAACAACCCGTTGTTAAAGAAAGTAATCGTGACGTCCGAGCGCAAAGGACAAAAATCCAAGGCTAAACAAAATATCCCGTTTGAACAAAGAACCCCCACGTGGCACCGCAGGCTATACAAAATCTAAAAAGTCCAAGACTTAAATGAAGAAGTCATGAGACATAGTTCATACGTGGGAGAGCCTTCTAACGTCCCAGACTTGAACGAAGAACCTAGCGAGGGCGATTTAAGACACGACTTGTACATTCCAAATGACAGTAGTGAATATTTTATGGCTCAAATTCCACCTCTTTTCCGACGGTGGATCCTAGGGATCGTTAACGTGGAAGGTGATGGAAATTGTGGCTATCGAGCTCTTGCCGTAGGTCTTGGTCATCACGAACAAATATGGCCCAGACTTCGAACTATTGTCAGGGAAGAGGTAGACAATAACCGGGAAGTTTACATGCAAATGTGGGGGAGGCTATGGTTTACAACTATGCTCAACTCGCTGAATTGGTTTGAATCAGGTCCAGCACCATACGGTTACTGGATGATTATGCTAGACACGGGCGTGGCTTTTGCTACAGCTCTTAACCGTCCCATTGTATGCATATCCAATTCACAATCTGTTACATGTCTTCCGCTGAGAGATGGTCCGGATACAACACAACTATTGTCCCCTGTTGTGATTCTTCGTGTGGGGGAAGACCAAGTTGCTCACTTCGTTCACACGGATCTGGATGAAAACTCACCCACCACTCCCGGTCACTCACCCACAATGGAGATGGTTCAGAAATGACTTGGCCGCGGAATGGGCACATATGTTTACTGAACGACAAAGAATGTTTAGAAGGACGTAGAAAACGATTACTGATTTATATTATAAATGACAAAACATGTATAGACGATTACTGATTTATATTGTAAAAGACAAAACATGTATAGACGATTACATATTACTAATTTATAGTAAACGATAACTGATTTATAGTAAACGACTCATCATCTTTTGTTACTGATTTACGCCTCGCCTCCGGTTCTTCCTCATCTTTTGTTACGAGAATCGGATGACATTCGATGGAGGACATTCATTGTGTCAACAACACACCCGCCGTGTTGAGAGTCCAGATTATGTGCCTTATTCTCCATCTTATGTGCCTCCTCTCCGCCTATATCTCCACCGCAGATGAGGAGAATTTTATACACCATCCTCCTGGTTCTTCCTCATCTTTTGTTAAAGCCGCCTCGCGTTGACGAGCACGAGCGAGATTTCGGATCGAGGAGACGATTTCGAGTTAGAGTTTAATGTGGGACGATGGTAGCATCATTGAGCGACTACGCCTCGGCGTGATTGATCTTAGTTTCTAATTATATTGTGATTTTGTAACCATGTATCAACTATTAATCTATAACAAGATTGGTTATTTATGTATTCAAGCTTCTAATTTTTGAACCATGATATTACCGATTTATGTTGTGAATAATTATACAAATTCTTTTGGCGGATGCAACAAGAAAATCCTTTCTTGTGTCGTTGTCGACGATGATTTATATTTGAAAGAACATCCCACAAGCCCAAAACTTGTGGTCTGAAGTATTATGCATGTCCTTTATCAAAGGTAAATAATTAAATATTTGCTTATTTACGTAAATATATCAATAACTTGTTTGTTAAGAATACATTTCTTATAATTGTTTCATCATGTAACAACCAGGGACTGAAAACTATGGGTGTCGATACTTTGGAAGGACGTATTTCAACAAAAGTACTTTGGTCAAGCCTCTTCTTCAACGCAGTGCTCAAACTGCGAAACTAAAGATCACACGATCAACATGCTATTGGCTCAAAACAATTTGTTGAAGGCAAGAATAAAGACGTTGGAGCATCACCGAATTGGCAAGAAAATCCAATTGATCACGCATGTCACGAGTGGAATACTCTATGAACTTATAGATGACATTAATAATCTTCATGTGGAGTAGATTTTGTTGTAATATTAGTAACATTTGTTGTTGTACTTGTTTAATGTTTTAATGTCTAATGTTTTATTGTTATTGTTTAATTAAATGGAAACAAATACACAATTAAAAAAACATAACGTAAAAACTACACAAATAAATACAATATACATATTAAATACTACACAATCTACAAATAAAATTAAATTTATTATACACAACTAAATTAAAAAAAAAAAAAAAAAAGAAAAGAAAAGAAAGAAGTAGCAAATGATTGGGGCAATCATTTGGTCGTGAGCCCCACCTTATGGGGTGCATGGGAAGGAGATCATGGGGTGTTGGTGTAGATTCACCCATATTGTTTTACAACCTTGTAATTTTTAGTTATCTCATACGAGTAATATTCATATCATGAATTTATCTTATATTTTTTAAGCATGACTCAAATCAATAATCATTTGATTTGGAATCTTTTCACACAAAATAAGATACAACTAAGACGCAAGCACTTTGATGATATGATATGATATTTTCTTAGGGGTTATATTTGAAGTAGGGGTGGCAATTCGGGTTGGTGGGTTTAGGTTAACAGGTTGGGGTAAAAACCCCAAACCGAAGCTGACTAGTTTAAATAATTGGGTTAGTCATGTCAATCCTAACATGTTTACACATAACCCGAAAACGACCTATTTTGGTTGGCAGGTTAAATAGGTTACACTGGTTGAATAGGTTAAACGGGTTTTGGGTTGACTCGTTTAACCAGTTTATCTAAACAAGTTGGCACATTACATCAGCTAAACAGGTTAAACGCGTTCGTGGGTCGATCCATTTAACAGTATAATAAAGTATATATAATCTTTTAGTTATTGAAAAAAAAAAAAAAAAAAAAAACAACTTAAAGGAGTTGGTGAGTCGCCTCGTTAAGTTATACCCAACCTGAATATGACTTGTTTAATAAAATGGGTTAGATTGATCGACCCGAACACAACTTGAATCTTATTTAGACAATCGGCCTATTAATTTTCGTGTCAGTCTCAAATCGATTCATGTCGAGACATTAATTGTCACCCCTAATTTGAAGCACTTTTTAGTAAATTGATATGAAAAAGATAAAACAATGATACCCTTTTTTAGATGGGTAAAGTGCATATTTGGAGTATGGAAAGGTATATTTTTTTATTTGAAGTGATTTAGGATTTTGTTATTGTTTATTTGATATCTTATGAGATTGTCTTCAACTCTTCATTTTTATGAATTTAACTAATTTAAATAGTTGTCACGTCGTGTCATTATTCTATATTATATAGACTTACATCCCAAATGCTATAGACATTGTAAAGACTAAAAAAAATGAATTCTCTTAACATTTTACTACTCCGCATTAGAGCACATACATATAAACTTCATGTGTATCTATGTTAATGTGTATAAACTTTAATTATATTTCTTCTAAAATCTTCTTGTTTCAATAATAAGTTTATGTCATTGCCATAGGGCTTGCGTCTTAATGGTACATTTTGTTGTGTGATAAGTCCCCAACTAAATGGTTGTGCGTTCAAATGCTGCTTAAGACATGTGAGATAGTCTGTCGTTTATTATGAAATAATTAGTTGTCGTTTTAGAAAAAAATAAGTTTATGTCTCTATTGACTAGGTGCATGAAAGTTCATAGGAAATGCTCAGAAATTAGTGGTATTATTCTATTTTAGGCATGTTATTGGCTTATCAATGTTAATTAAAATACTAATTTTCTTTCGATTTACATGATCGTTGTCGACCAGAAATAATAATCATAAAGGTAGCGTGTGCTTCTAAATTAAAAGATTACAATACCAATAATGGAATTAAAGTCTTCACAAAGATTGTCACTTCATCTGATAGAGAGATCGATTATTCATCACAATTAACATGTAATGTAAATGCCAAATAAGAAATTAATCATTTCAAGAAAAAGGTTATATAACTTTTGGAAAAAATCTCCAAAATCAATGTTATGAATAATAATAAAATTTAAAATTGATGAACGACAAATAATTAACCTGATTGGTCGGTCAATTAGTACGTGGGCTCGTTGGGGACATGAAAACACATCTAAGTGTAAAAAGTAGACACCTTCAAGGCTTCAAACACGACTACACGAGTAAAGTATCAACTGGGATTTAACATACTCGCTATCTTTATCAGTTTTATTATGCTATATTCATTTTATTTAAATCCTAAATACGTAAATTAGGCATGCAAACAGAGACGGAACTAGTAAGGTGACTAGTGGATGTTGGGTCATCCCTAATCAACCAACTTTATTCATTAATTATCGCTCATAAGCTCTTTTGTTAATAATGTTTGCTACAAGCTCTTTTATTTTTATTGAAATTTCGAATAACCCATACAAGTATACAACATCTAAATAAATTTACTTGTCAAATTACTCTTTTCTAATTTAGCTTAGTTCATAATTATGGTGGTGTTAAGTTAAATCAAGGGTTAAAAGAGCTATAGATTTATTTTTCGAGGAGTATTTTTATTGCTATAACTTTTACGTTAGTTTCGGGCCCCTTTAATTAACTTTAAATCATGACTCCGCCCCTGCATGCAGACACATTTTTCTTTCTAATTTTTTTTCTATATTTTTATTTATTTTTCTAACCAAAACGAAGGTATATATGATTTCCCATAAAACATTCATGAATTGTCTTATTCCTTGACTCATTCAAACCCTTGATACTTATATACTCAAATGAAACTGAAAATCTGTAAACATGATTAGGCTTGCATGTGTATCATCCAAAAAATATTAAGCATGTCTTAATCACTATAGTATCTTAGATTATGTCTTAATAATACAGAAATGAGTCAAACATGTGACATGAATTAAGGCATGGGGTGTCTCCACCATGCTACGTGTGACAAATGACCTTTTGTTTTAATATTGCTAAACTCAACATCACACCTTAATTTGAGTTAAATTGTTTATTAAGGCATCATGGGCGGTGTCTCCTTCTACTTGGCATGACTCCATTTTTAAAAGACATTGACGTTTGCATGTTCTGTTTCAACACGAATATCGCGAGCATGTTGTTGAGTTCATCATATTACATGTCAAATAGACGAGGGTGATCCCACCGTTCTTCACTTTTTGGAGAAATAGAGGATTGTGTCACTAGGTATAAACCCTTTACACAAAAATAGACGATTGTGTCTATTTCTGTTTCTTATAATATCGGCGTGGTTAGTGGTGCTAGCTTTGGGTAATAGTTTATTTGTTTGATTGCTAAACTTAGGTATTTGATATATATGAAAACATGTAGTTACTAGTTAGCACGGCGAAGGATATCAAACACATTTAACATCAATCGCTTTAGCTTTTAATCGCTTACATAAGCAGGTAATGAAAAAACAAACATATGTAAAAACAAAAATAAGGAAATTTTACTTGCCCAAAGTTATTCTTGTGTTAACATTTTGGTTGATGCTCAATAGATGACATACGCAGTAGTTTCGTGCTTTCAAGATTTGACAGTAAGTCAATAATTAAAATTAACTACATAGCTATTCACCGTAATAAATTTCTTACCCACCCTTATATTCTATATTTCAATATTTGTATATCATTTACCAACACATAATTGATTTGCACTGAAAATTTAATACCGGGGTAATTGGTATAGTTATATCGCAACAATATCATTAATTGGTCATTTCAATAGCCCAGTCAATTATGGACTTTATCGTTGATCCATTGCATTCATTTTTTTTGGGCTGAAACAAACCGAAACCATAAAGAAAATGAGGTACAATTGAGTAATTTACCAAGTTTTATTTTTTATTTTATTTATTTATTTATTCATTTTTAACTAATTTACCAAGATAAATTTACACAATCTCTTATGTTTTGTAAAGTGGAAAAAGGTGAATGACAATTAGATTAATGAAACATCATTCGAGAATGGAATTAAACCGAAACTCAATTTGACCAAACTCTTTAATTTTCGCCTAATTTATAAAATGTTCTAAAATTCATATTTGTCAAGAAAGAACTTAATGTGGTATTTAATCAATAAAACTTTGATATAAACAAAGAATGAGGGTAGGAAAATATGACATAAATTAATTCCTTTGTTTGAATAAGTAAAAATAAATTACAAGGAATGGTAAAATAACACTAAAATGTTTTGATTTATTTATTATATATGTAATTTTGTAAATAGACTTAAGTTATTATTTAAATTAAGAATACAAATATCAAAAATGAAAACTATTTATGATCTCTTAATAAGTTTAACCCACGAACGGGTTTAAAATAGACTTAAGTTATTATTTAACATGAATACAAATATCAAAAAATGAAAGGATGATCTCATACGTTACTGTGAGATGAAAATAAATACATGATATTCTACATATAACAAGAACACTTATTTTTTCAAAGTTATTATGTGCTGCTAAACACACATAGTATATAAAACATGATATCAATAGTAAATTTAAAAATAACAACCTATAAAAAATATTAATCGATATTAACATATAATGAAAAAAATTCAAAAACTCGTGCATGCACAAGTATTATCTATACTATCTATAATGAAAAATCAACTTTTCTTGAAAGTGAAAAGTAAAAACTGAATCTATTTAAGAAACAAACTAATACACGGTTGAAAACTTAATTATGTACCTATTAGCGAAAACTATTTGATCATTATAATTTCGGAAATTATTCAATCATATAATGTACATGGTTGAAAACTTATGCAGCTATAAAATTCGTTGATATGCACGAGTAATCGTCTAGTAACTATATAAGTATTAAAAAAATTAATATAGTTGTATAGAAAATCTTAAACATACAAAAGAAAATCTTAAACATTACAAAATCATGAATTTATAAATTTTCATAATATTTAACTTTAAACAAAGTTATTATAATATTATCTGCCCCAACCCCGTGTATTCACGCTTTTAAAACTAGCAATACTATGTTACAATTTATTTTACGGCCTCCTTAATATTCAAGAGTGGGATTAGCTCTTTGGTTATGTTTGAGCTTGTTGTATTGTTTACTTCATACTTGTATATATGTCTGGTCTTATACGTGATTCGTCGATTCAATGCATAGCTTCCGATCAATATTATATGGAAGTGCGCGTAAAGGAAATATCAGGACGGGTAGAACCTTAAAAGTCATGCAATGAGCCGACATGCATTACATGGAAGTGCACGTGATCGGAAGTCTATGCAATGACCCAATGGATCGTGTATGAGACTAGACCGTCTATACATCATCATACTTAATTTTTTTTGAGGACCTTCATTCTATTCTTGCTGCTTAAGTCTACACCATTATACAAACCCCATAAAAATTGATTATAGTTCTAACTATAAACCTACTTTATATCAACTTTTATGACTATATATAGTTCTAACTATAAACCTACTTTATATCAAAGTTGACGACATAAATTAATGAAAATTGTTTTATCTTAGTACCCACTTTTGTTGTTTAGAAAATACTTTATTCATCGATCGAAAGTTAACCAAAAGGTAGGACCAAATCATAACTATGTTCCTTGTATTATGTCATATTTCCACAAGAACCTCCGTGTTTTCAGTGAGGGTCCAGAAAAACTTTAATTTTATACGTACGTGCATTAAAGTTAAACGTTCAAATATCATTAGAGCATTAGGTGCCGGGATAAGCTAAATTATGGTTTGTTATTTAGGCATCACGGGGTGTCACATCATCATAATACAACCCCTTCTACAAACACCTAGTCACAACTAAGCACAACAACTTTATTTGGGTCTCACATACACATTTATTCACACACCCAACCATTAAAAAAAAAAACGAATTTTGTACTATATTTGCAGAGAAACTCGCTCGTCGTCTGCACAACGAGAGGTAGAGTGGCAAGCTATGGCAAGATGGTGGGGTGTGGTGGTTGTTGGTTTTATGGATATAAATTAGTAGTCGTGAGTTAGGATCGAACTCGAGACCACAGGATTGCACACTTTGCGTATGAAAATTAAAGTTAATAATTAAATATAAAATGTTGTATTTACTTATTATTTACACGAAAAATATAACAAACGTTAAGTTAATTAAACGTAATGGACTAACGATCGTTAAATATTAAAAGGAAGGAATAGATGTGAAATTAGAGATCGAGAAGGTTCTAGAAACCTTTGGGGATGCCTTGTACGATCACCAAGGGGTTTTCATAACCCAATCCAAGTCTAACTTGGACTCCAAGTTTCCTTGGGTATATATACAAGGCCTAGGGTCTTTGTATTCCGTTTTTTGTAATCCTAAACTTAAACCTTAAATTGTTTTGTGTGTGTTTTGTCTCCAAACCGATCGTACACCTCCCTTAGGTGGTCGATCCCTTTGTTTTTCCAAAACAAACTTTTTCGTGTTCTTAAAACTAGCATTACTTTAATTTGTTATAGTACGTGTGTACAAGAACGTGGTACTAACACACTATTGTTAGTATCTTGGATTGAATTACAAAACGGTAAGGGGTAATTCACATAATCCTTATAAACCCTAATTAGGGTTCATCCACTTGCTAGTTTAAGGAATTGATTCTTGTTGGGCTAGAATCAAAAGGTACGCATACTTTATTTTTATGTTAATTAGTTATTCATTAATTCGTTTCTATACGCTTCCGCATGTTTCTTTGATGTTCTATGTGTTTTATATATGATTGTCATGTTATATAATTCCAACAATGGCTACGAGTGGCAAACACCACACCTAAGGCTCTCAGATTCACTAGTTATAACTTACTAAAGCAGTAGGATGTAGGTAGTCATTTGCATCGAATTCATTTGAAGTTTTCAACTAAGAAACATCAGTACAAATGACATTTTGATTAGATGGAAACATGCTTCGTCAACGATAGCCACCTACCATGCGATAGTCCCCTCCTTAGTGACCAACACACACTGCTCCCCTCACTTATGGCATTAATCATACATTGTGACGTACGGTGCCGACTGCCGACAAAGTGTCCTTTTTAGAAGAAATGTCTTGCTTTAGTTTTAAAACTCATAGCTTTCTTTTAACCAAATAAGTTAACTTTCATATTCTTTAATCACCAAACATTTTGGAATTTGGAGTACTATACTGCTATGGTAACTTGGTGACGCTTCAAAACATCGATGTAAAACTGATAACTTACTAACCAAATCAATACAAATTCTCGAGCATTCAAACTTTGGAGATATCCTATCTAGGGTATGTTTTACCTTATTGTTGGGTTTAAGTTAGGGATGAGCATTTATACTCGAATCTCGGTATTGAACCGGAACCGGTATCGGTTCTCATAACACGGTATGGTACCAGGACTACGAAATAGGGGTGGATGAATTTGGTACTTTTAAAAATGGTACGGGATATAAGTTGGAAATCCTGATTTTGTACAAAAAGGGTTATTTTTTAATAATTTTTTGAGATCCAAACAACCCTATTAGCCACTCCCAAGCACACTACGCTAGAAAAAAATGCCACACAACCTCGCACAAAATTGGCGAAAAAAAGCTCCTAAACCTTCAGTGACAACCACCGACCTCTATATACTCTCCCGTAAGTTAAATGTGACATATTATTAATAACTAAAATCATCAAGTTTACATCGAGAAATATCAGTACGGGCAGAACCTTAAAAGTCTCGCAATGAGCCGACATGCATTACATAGAAGCAAGGACGGAGTTTAGTAGGGACCGAGGAGGGTAACAACCCCCTCCCCACCCCAAGTTCATTAAGTACATTTTTAGCCCACATCCTTTATATAGGTTGACGTTATTAATATATATGCTAAACAAAAATGTGAGTAGGCCCCCTTAGAGCAATCGGTATGTTAACATATACATGGTGTTAACCCTTAACGTGGGCATGTTAAGGGGTGTTAACCACACCGTGTGTGGGCGTTAAAGGGGCATGTTAAGCCCCTAACGCAGCGTTAAGCTGCAATTCAAATGAAAAAAAATCATTTCACACCCTCAATGTTTTACTTGCATTTAAAACAAATTTTCACGTACACCCCCTCAACCTATTTTTGAAAAAGTAGAAGGGGGGTTGAATAGTTTTACCGATTAAAACTTCGTTTTAAACTATTTAGATCGACGTATGTCAATCTATTTAATGTATATGTTGGATGCTGATAGATAAGCATATAAATAAGTAATGCAAAGATAAAGAGTAAGAAACACAAAATCACGACGCGAGTATTTATAGTGGTTTGGCTACAAAGACACCTTCCTTGCCCTACTCCACTCCCCGAGTCACCTACTCGAGAGTTCGTAAGCACTACACAACACAAGCTCCTTAATGTGGCGGATAAGCCTTCACAACGTCGCCTGCTCTTTATCCGGTACAAGGCTAGAAACCGGGTTCTTCCACGAGGTAGAACCAAACCTATCACAACGTCGCCTACACTTTATCCGGTACAAGGCTAGACACCGGGTTCTTCCACAAGGTAGAACCAAACCTATCACAACGTCGCCTGCACTTTATCCGGTACAAGTCTAGATACCGAGTTCCATTACAAAGGAGGAACTACTACCCAACACTACACAACAATTATCCCAAAGGAGACACACTCCTTATAACAACATCATAAGGATCTCACTATCCTTTAACCCAAACTAATCTATCTTTTACATTGATGCACCATATCGAATGTACACTCTTGGCAACTTTCACTAATGCCTTTGACACGTCCTCTTGGCACCTTTCACTAATTCCTTTTCTTGACCCTTCGGCACCTTTCACTAATGCCTTTGACACGGACCTTTGGCACCTTTCACTAATGCCTTTGTCTTGACCCTTCGACACCTTTCACTAATGCCTTTGACACGGACATTTGGCACCTTTCACTAATGCCTTCGACTTGACCCGTTTGACATCTTTCACTAATGCCTTCAATACAACACTTCTAAGGAGAGAGGAAAGAACTATCAACAAGATAACTTCAGTAGTCTTGATGATGACGAAGTTTGGAAACCCATGGAATTGAGCTTGCTTAACTTCAAGAGGTGGTGATCTCGCCTTTAAAAGAAACCTAGATAATTACACAAACACAAAACTACATAGAAAGATCCTTTAGATTTGAGGTTAGAGAGTTTACAATACTAAGAGAGACTATGTGTAAAAGGGGTGAGTTGCAAGAGAGAAATGGCTCACTATTTATAGGCAATTTTCTCTACTGTTCCCAGGTTCCCACGGATCCCTCCCTAGAGGGATCCGGCTAGTGCAATCCAAGGGATCCGCCAGTTTGGTTCATCTTAAGTTCGGATTTTAGGTTGCAAACCGGGTTATGAGTTATGAGTTATGGGTTATGAACCATGGGTTATACAAGATACAATGTATCTAGACATTGGATCATGGGTCATGGGTCATGGACCATGGATAATACCCAACATGACTTCATGCATGATGTCATGCAATGGGTCATGGGTTATGGATCAAGCTCCATGGGTATAGGTCATTGACTTTGGATTTTACCCAACTACATTCAATGTATCTAGTCAATGGGTCAAGTACTTCAATTTTTACCCATTACATTACCCATTACAATATAAGTATGCACATATCTATATTATGTAAACACTAGTTGTTATACATATGTATTTCTATAAAATGTAAACACTATTACTTGTTTAGTGTTTTATTTGAAAATGTAAGTGTGTTAGTAAACTATTGGCTCAAACCATTTACGTATTTTATTTGTTTCATTAAAATGATTTTACGTTTGTTATCGACAAAACAATAGAAGATCGTAAAATATAAATAAACGTTTTTACGGCTTATTTGTATTAACAATCTCCCCCTTTTTGTTGATGACAAAACCTAAGATTATTTTAAGGAAAAACTAATATTCGTAAAAGTTTGAATTGGAGTTTTTTACTCTCTTCTCCCCCATTTTGTCGAAACAAAAAGAGCGTCGAAAAGAAACTAACACATTATTTTGAGAAAAACATCTGAAAAGTAATAATATGAAAAGTAGAGAGTAAGGGTGTGTTTGTTTTTAAAAAAAAATCTTACTAGCCCTCTTACTCTTACCAGTAAGAGGAGGGCAGACGTTTTGCTTGTTTGTTTTTTTCTTTTGAGTCAGACCCAGTTAGACGTATAACATCTTACTCAGTAAGAGGTGGGAGACTTGTCTTACTACCTCTTACTCGATAAGAGATTGAAGACTTGTGTTAATATAATATATTTGATGGTTTATTAAGTATGTTATATTTATGAGAAAAAGTCTTGTTTCATATTTACATAAGTTATTTATTATCGCATTGCGTTGGTTTAATAAATAAATTACAGAAACGAGCACATCATTCGGACATCAATTATACAAAAACAAACAACATTATTTCGTTCAGATTTAGACTTTCTAGCTACCTCTTACTGGTAAGATGTGGTAGTCAGATTCAGACCTAAAACATCTTAATGAAACAAACACATCCTAAGAGAAGAGAAGAATTCTCGTCTTAGCTCCCCCTTGACGGGTGCTTCCCTTTGTTGAGGGCGTCAAGTAATTAGGAAGACTAAGCGAGTGTTTTGCAACTATGTTTGCAAATGGTGTCGTCTTTTGACAAACATGCTCCCCCTTGACGAGTGATTCCCTTTGTGAGGGCGTCAAATAATAACGAGATCCTAAGTGAAAGTATTGCAAAATTTTCAATGTTTTTGCTTTAACAAAAGCTCCCCCTTTTTGAGGGTGTCAAATTCTTCATGTGTATTTTGAAAATCTACAAAAAAAAAAAAAAAATGTTAGAAAACAAGCATATGATGCATAATTTCCTGCAAATGAGACTCAAATTAGTAATAAAAAGTGCTTCATTGCATGGATCCCACGATTCCTCCTTGAGAGGGATCCGTCTAGGCAAAAGTCAGGGATCCGTAACCTGCATTCTCATGACAGCAATGTAGATGTAAAATGTGATGTCAACATCAACACGAGTTATGTATTAAGGTACCAAACATGTTTTCAAGACCACATGGCATACAACAAGTAATTTCATTCAATAAAACATGAAAAATGATATACATATCTCTAAAACTAAGAGAATGACAAAAGCATGTAGTACATTTTCTAAAAATTTCTAAGTTGTGCCTAAAACTAATAAAAAGCATCAATCTGCTTGTAATATTAGATTCTAAGGACGACTAGATTTGGTCAAATCGTTCAAGGAGATGATTAAACATAAAATGCAACTCATTTCGTACTTATTGAACTAATCCTTAGGTTAGTTGACAATTAGAGCAATTATTGTCATAAGTAGGAAACGTAGGAGGTGGAATGTTTTGAGGGGTTCCACAAAGGATGGTGGGATTTGTGGAGGTGAGTTTAGCATTAAAGGATGTGTTCAACTAAGAATGAGGGTGATGATGTATGAGTTGGTGGTGGAGATGGCAAGTCTTCTATATGGTTTTGGTGATTCCTTGTTCCTAAAGATGGACTATTTGATGGTGAAGGTGGTTCCCTATTTAATGAGAAGGTTGGTGAATGAGAAGTCCTAGGTGGTGAGTCTTCTAAAGAGTAGAGATTTGGATGAGAAATAGGCGCGGTAAAGGAGTGTAGTCTTTGTTCTAGAAATGAAGGCTTAGGTGTTTTACTTGAGCTAGGTGTGTTTGGTTTTGATGAAGGCCTTTCCAACTCAAAAGGTCGAATACTAATCCTAGCGGTTTTTCTAGCTTTGGTTGGTTGAGTTTGTTGAGGAGGGATTCTAGTATTTGGGCTCTTGATGGGTGATGACTCGGTTGATGATATCTCATGAACATATGAGCATTCTTCTTGGAGGAATCTTTGGTTGAAGAAGTTTTGCTAGATGCTTTAGTCATAGTGAAAGAGGATGTAATGGATGCCTTGGCTACTAATTTTGAATGATGATTTGAGTGATGGTTTGCACATACTTGGTTTATAAAGGATGGAAATAGATTAGTGAATTAAATTCTTGACCACTAAGAATTTTGGCATGCACTAAGGTCAACTATAGTGTTATTCTATCCTAGGGAGTCATTTAAGCCATTTAAGGTCAACTATAAAGTGTTTAGACTACCAAAGAGAGTTTGAATTAGATGAGTAAAGTGATTGTAACTTGTTCTGTAACCCAGATCCCACGGTTCCCTATTTTTGGGGATCCGTTTAGTTGTAAGTTGGGGATCCGTCTCTCAAACATCAATGTGGTGGAATGATTATGTTTAATTAAGGTCTAGTACCTATAAATCTTGAGTGTATAGGTTCCCTAAGATGTCTTAAATGGTATGGAACTTAAATGTCCAACCATAAGGAGTGAGGACATCTAATGATGGTTTTTGATAGGAAAGTGGACTTTTTATGTTTGTAACTAAGTGTTTATGACACTGATATTTTGAGGATGACAAATGAACCCAAATGATCCTAGAGATCAGATGGTAACTTAAGAAAAATTTGGAAAATTCCTAAAAATCAAAAGAAATGAAAAACTAGTTTTTTTTTGCCTATTTTGAGGTAAAGATGACTAAAATCAATTTGCTAAAATTAAGATAAATAACAAACTAGTTGTTTTGAGACGTGAGGAACGATGTGTGAGGTTTGGAGCGGAAATATGGTGAGTTTTGGTAAAGTGATGAATCAAAAACACCTTGAATGTGATCCTAAGTTAGCTATGAGTGAGTGTGAGACCTACTGAGCTTGAGAAAGACTTAAGTGATCCTAAAGTATCATGTTTACAAAGTATAATAAAGTCAGGAAGATTGGATTGATGTGAAAGTGTAGAATTCTTATATCTGTTTACCCGGATCCCACGGTTCCTCATGTGAGGGATCCGACTAATTATAGGTCAGGGATTCGGCTACTGCTGACCAGTAGCTTCACAACAAATGTTCAGAATTTGCACCTCTTAGTAAATACGCAACCTAATCCTTTCTACATCAAGTAATAAAATATGAAAGAAAGGTATATCACGCATGGTAAGTAAGAGTGACTAAAAGGTAAACAAATATGAGCAAGACCGACTTCTTGATTTCAATCAAGTAGTCGTAAAATTCTTATTTGGGTCGCCTAAGTTAGGGTGTCATTTTTCACGTCATACAATCTACTAAAGCTAAGTCCTAAGTTACAGAAATATTGTTTAAGATGTTTTACAAACCATTGCTCAAATTTTAAGGTCCACGACCTTACCTTCCCTTCACTCATTCTTCTACTCCATCGCCTCCAAGCTTCACTTTTCAACCCCTCAAGCCTACTTCTTCTTCTTCATGAGAAAATTTGTAAAACATTTAAACATCCCATTTTTTGTTGAAATTCTTGGGATAGGCTTGGAATGTCTGGCAGTTGCTCAATGTATGCTATGGGGTCAAGTTGAATGTTGCCAATAGGGTTGCTTCCTTCTCCCTCCCTTTCATCTGATGAGTCCGTCGGTAGGTGAGGTCTCTTGCCTTCAACCATAAACCTTGTAGTCTTCTCATCTGACAAAGGCACCATGACCTTGTTGCAAAAGATGTGGTCATTGGTGTAGGGAGATGGATCTAGAGCAAAGACAAAATTGGCTAGGCGAGTTAAGAGAATGTCATAGGGGAGCACCATCTTTTCTATCCTTGATACACTTGCCATCCGTTTAACCATGTAATATGCAAGATTGAAGTGAGTCCCAGTAACAAGGCAATAGATCATATAGGCAAGGCAAGCGTTGGGATGATCCTTATTTTTCACCAAACAGAGGACATTCTCCCTTAAAACTAGTTACCATTTCTTGTATAATGGGAACATCTTTGAAAGCTCCATTTGAAAGGGATCCCTATAGATGACCTTCGAATTCTTAGTGACCCAAGACGGGGAGGCTCTTTGGATGAAGATGGTATCTCTTACCATAGTAGGATCCGGGATAGGTGTGGAATAGAGTGGATGCTCATCGACCATGTCATGGAGGTTGGCTAGTGACCATTCATTTGAAAACAAGCATGTCCCTCGGCAAGGGATATGAAGTATCCTAGCAAACTCCTCGAGGGTGAAGGTATATTTGTGTTCATTGATGACAAAATCGATCGAAATGGTTCCATATTCTCATTTCTTATGATCCTCATGCTCTTGTAGAACTCTAGGACATATATCGGACAAACTTGTTCATTGATGGTTAGAAGGCATTGGAAGTTGATTCCCGCAAAGACTTGGGGAATGTCGGTGTTGTTGATAAATAAGGGTTCGACTATACGCCCTTCGTGGAACAACCTCTTTTGCAACAATTTGAAGGCCTTTCGGTCCTCGGGGCTTAAACCATCTTTTCTATGATACATCGGTACGTAGTGTGCTGTGTCTTGATAGTCTTGTTGCCTTGAGCTCGGCATGGTTGATCCTTGATAAGGATTTAAAACGTAAACTTTTAAGAGGCCATTTAAGCCCTTAATCGCCCACTTTTATATCAATTCTTCGCTTAATTTCGTTCCTTTTCACTTTTAGGTCTCTTGGAAGCAAAATCTTTGGAATGATGCATTTTGGACGAAAAGGATGAATATGTGAAGAAAATGGCTAAGTCAAGATCAAGACACTCAGTTCTTTGGAATTACACATGACGGCGTCCCAAATAGAGAGGCCGACATGTCCTCTTTATGTAATTGAATTTGTGACGACTCGATGGCGATTTTGCTAATTTGCACTGACGTCGGGCTTTGAAGAGTAAGGCGTCACGAAGACTTTTCTTCTCGGGCGGCCTAGATCCGGTTTCGACGACGTCATCGCTGAAGGCGGACGTCACAACCACAACGTGAGGCCGTCCCAATGATGACTTGGCAAGGCGAAACCCTAATGACGACGATCGATGGCGTCCCAACTATAAGGTGATTGTCGCAGTTGTAAAATTATATATAGAAATCGAATTTTCAGAATTTTAGGAGGTAGACTTGTGGAGTAAAAACATAAAACGATTTTGGTCCAGTTTGGATAGTATCTTAGGGTTCTCATACCCTATTTTACATCAAGATAAGTAATTTACTTCATTGATTTTATTATGTCTTCGATTGTATGTGTGTATGCTTGCATGTTTAACATGTCTGGCTAAATTTCTTGTGTGTTTACTTAGATCTATGAAACCTAGTTATTGATTATTGATTGGTTGTCTCTTATCTTAATTGTAATTGGCTTAGGATTGCACTAGGGCATCGTTGTGTTTTTAATGCTTGAGTAACCTTTGTGAACCTTAGTTTATAACCACCTAGCGTAATTATAGACTAAACATCCAAAGATAACCTTAGAGTTAGTTTATGAATCATAGAGATTTTGTAGGCAATAACCTTAAGGTAGTCTCAAAGAGTTAGGGATAAAAGCATACCCTACGACGTTAGAAAACACAACGCGTTAAGAATAAGGACGTGATAATTCAACCACCAATAAAAGATAACTAGGGAGTAATAGTATCTAGGTAGACACATTTTTAATCATCATACGAGCACACATCAATAGGCATAGACTACCCCTTAGTATAGATAATTAGATAAGTAGAGTAATCGGTAGAAGTACCAACCCCAAATCCAAACCCGAGATTTTACCCTTAGCTTTCTAAAAAAATATAAAAAGATAAAAAAATAATCTTCCTCAACCTCAAACCTTAGCGTAGTACATCTCTCACTAACATTACTACTCCCCTAGAGAACGATATCAATACCCGGGGCTTACCCAATACTACACTACAACGATTAGGTTCACTGCCTAGGGTGTTGAAAAACTTGCTCGACGAAAAGGAAGTTCCTTTGACCCCGAACGCGTTATACGCGCATCAATCCTAAACACCAAAACCACAATGTGGTGTCATTTATATGAATAGTATCCTAATTAGGTTCATCACAATTTTTCTCAATACATCTTTATTGAATTCAAAATGAGTTTTTAATTTGTATTGACAATGTTGATTCTTTGATTTAGTTTATCTTAGAAAACAATGTGATACCAAATTGTGATAAACCCATTTGAACCCAAGTTCTTAAGATGAAAATTGTACTTCTAGGAATTAGAGAATGGAAATAACAATGTAGTGAAGATAATACTTACACAAGTGATTTTTTCCTTTGAAATGATGAGAAATGAGCTCCTATGAACAGTAACTTAGGGTTTATGTTCGTGAGTGGGAGAGTAAAGTGGAAAGTAAAACTCCACAGTGATCATCTAGCACTTATTTTGTCTTCGATGTGCGGTTCCCACGGATCCCTTGAATGAGGATCCGCTATTTCAATGCGGGGATCCGATGATCGGTGATTAACGATTTAAGTGAACTTTGATAATTTTGATACGGGAGTTTTAATTCTTAACTAATGTTGGTGTTTTTGCTCTATAACTTAAGGTTTGTTTATGGTTCGAGGTTTTGACGAGTTTTCGTGTTTTACTAGTCCTTTTTGACGAGGTTCTCTTTTTACGAATGAATCATAATTTGAAAAGTTTAAGAATCATGACAAAATACTATTTTATCATGATATGAGAAGTTTCACATGGACACTATTGACATGGATGTAATGCCAACAACCTTATGTGAGAAATGATGATCAAGGTTTTCGAATAGCCAAGATATCATTATGAGGTAAAATGACTAGTTTGTAGTTTTGTCTATAGAGATCAACCAAGAATGCTATTCTTGATGATGTGTTAAATATAGATAACAACTTTAGTGATATTGAAGTATACACATTGAGTCTATGATTCTTTACGTGTTATAAAAAATGATATTATTAATTAAGCTAGGAATTATACATTAATATTTTATCTATAAGTAAGTTATTAAAGAAAATACCTTTGCTATATATTCTTTTTATGATTTAAAAAATCATAGACGCGAAATTCTTCATGATCTTCTAAGATGCCCAAATCCTAGTACGGAGAATTCTCAAAAAAAGAAAACGTTAGAATGATCTATCATTATCTAACATTTTAAAATACAATGATTTTTAAAAACATGACTTTTGTTTTAAGAAATTTCCTTCTTTGTATTTTCAAACATATACGGATCGTATCAAGTTTTAAAAGTACAATATACTTTAAGAAACTTGGTAACGAAGCTCTGGTACAAATTGTGGAAAACTAGAAGGGGGGTTGAATAGTTTAACCGATTAAAACTTCGTTTTAAACTATTTAGATCGACTTATGTCAATCTATTTAATGTGTATGTTGGATGTTGATAGATAAGCATATAAATAAGTAATGCAAAGATAAAGAGTAAGAAACACAAAACCACGACGCGAGTATTTATAGTGGTTCGGCTACAAGGACACCTTCCTTACCCTACTCCACTCCCCGAGTCACCTACTCGAGAGTTCGTAAGCACTACACAACACAAGCTCCTTAATGTGGCGGAGAAGCCTTTACAATGTCGCCTGCTCTTTATCCGGAAAAGGCTAGACACCGGGTTCTTCCACGAGGTAGAACCAAACCTATCACAACGTCACCTACACTTTATCCGGTACAAGGCTAGACACCGGGTTCTTCCACGAGGTAGAACCAAACCTATCACAACGTCGCCTACACTTTATCCGGTACAAGGCTAGATACCGAGTTCCATTACAAAGGAGGAACTACTACCCAACACTACACAACAACTATCCCAAATGAGATACACTCCTTATAACAACATCATAAGGATCTCACTATCCTTTAACCTAAACTAATCTATCTTGTACATTGATGCACCATATCAAATGTACACTCTTGGCACCTTTCACTAATGCCTTTGACACGACCTCTTGGCACCTTTCATTAATGCCTTTGTGTTGACCCTTCAGCACCTTTCACTAATGCCTTTGACACGGACCTTTGTTACCTTTCACTAATGCCTTTGTCTTGACCCTTTGGCACCTTTCACTAATGCCTTTGACACGGACCTTTGGCACCTTTCACTAATGCCCTTGACACGGACCTTTGGCACCTTTCACTAATGCCTTCGACTTGACCCGTTTGATATCTTTCACTAATGCCTTCAACACAACACTTCTAAGGAAAGAGGAAAGAACTATCAATAAGATAACTTCAGTAGTCTTGATGATGACGAAGTTTGGCAACCTATGGACTTGAGCTTGCTTGACTTCAAGAGGAGGTGATCTCGCCTTTAAGAGGAACCTAGAGAATCACACAAACACAAAACTACATAGAAAGATCCTTTGGATTTGAGGTTAGAGAGTTTACAATACTAAGAGAGAGTATGTGTAAAAGGGGTGAGTTGCAAGAGAAATGGCTCACTATTTATAGGCAATTTTCTCTATTGTTCCCCGATTCCCACAATCCAAGGGATCCGCCAGTCTGGGTCAGCTTAAGTCCAGATTTTGGGTTGCACAAGATGCTATGTATCTAGACATTGGATCATGGGTTATACAAGATGCTATGTATCTAGACATTGGATCATGGTTCATGGGTCATGGACCATGGATAATACCCAACATGACTTCATGCATGATGTCATGCATTGGGTCATGGGTTATGGATCAAGCTCCATGGGTATGGGTCATGGACTTTGGGTTTTACCCAACTACATTCAATGTATCTAGTTAATGGGTCAAGTACTTAGATTTTTACCCATTGCAATATAAGTATGCACATTTCTATATTATGTAAACACTAGTTGTTATACATATGTATTTCTATAAAATGTAAACACTATTACTTGTTTAGTGTTTTATATGAAAATATAGTGTGTTAGTAAACTATTGGCTCAAACCATTTACGTATTTTATTTGTTTTGTTAAAATGATTTTACGTTTGTTATCGACAAAACAATGGAAGATCGTAAAATATAAATAATCGCTTTTACGGCTTATTTGTATTAACACTATTCAAATTTAAATTTAAAATGTTCAGTCTGAGCGGGATCACCATTCAAATTCAAATTTAAAATTTAAAATTCAAATATGATAGGGATTTATTCAAAATCAAATGAAATATGCCTATACATACAACTCCACCATAGTTGTTTTTCTCACAAAACTCATACACACAACTCACACACATATTCTAAACAATGTCTCACAAAGACTTATCCCAACAATTCCCCAGTCCAAAAAAGTGCCAGAAAATACCTTTCCACCAAAAGATGATGTTTATCACACTCCAACAGAAGATGTCTTTCCGGTATTCCAACCGGAAATGTATTTATAAACACTCCACCGGTTAACAATCCACCTGTTAACACTCAGCCAGTGGACCTCCAGAACAATCCATTTGGGTTTAGTGAGGATTATCTTCGTGAACTTAAGCAGGACGAGGCAAATTTTAGAGATATACGAGAAAACGAGGCACGCGAGGAAGCTGCTCGTTTGGAACAGGAAGCCAGGGATGCATAATATCTTAGGCAGAACTGGTTTGACATCATGGAAGGAAAGATTATGCTAGCGAGTTTAGATCCTCTTCAAGTGAGGAGGGTTATAACTCTAATGATTCGTATTCTTAATTTGTAGTTTTATTTTCATCAATTTCATGGTAGTTTGTATTAATCGTACTATGTAATTCGTGTTTGACTTTAATGTTTAATGTAATTCGTGTTTTATATGTTATGTTTTTATTAAATGAAGTATTAGTTTTAGTTTAGAGGTTGAATTTGAAAATATTTAAGTTAAAGTAAGTTAAGGTGTGTTAAGCGTAAGTTATGATAAAAAATTATTTTTTGGTGAGTTAAGGTTGAAATGTTAAATCTGATATGACGCTGACTGGCTGACATGCCATTGTATTAAAGTTTAACTTGTTTTACTACACCCTATCTCTTAAAGTGAACACATTACATTTTGACCACTCTAATAAAAGTTTTCAAGTTCCGGTCCCTGCATGGAAGTGCACGTGATCGGAAGTCTATGCAATGACCCAATGGATCGTGTATGAGACAAGACCCAGTATACTTGAAATTTCTTAAGGACATTCATTCTTGTCTTGCTGTAACTCTACACCATTAGACAAAGAGAAAATTTCTTAAACGAACACTTTCTACTGCTACTTTACACATATAAACCTCGCCTATACATTTTTCTAAAATGAACTTTTCAATATTATACGTTAGATTTCTACCCTAATAGGTTTTAAACCGTACACGTGTATAACCAATTCATGGGCATGGGAGAGGCGAGAAACTAGGCGAATGAGTGTCTAGGGCGAGAAGTTTGGGCGTGGTACAAACCAATAACAAGTGAGGCGTGTACAACTAGTTCTGGGCGTACCCTGGGCGTGCCCTGGGCGAGAGGGTGAGCTAGGCGTGGGCCTGGGCATGGAGCCTGGGCATGGCAGCCTGGGCATGGCCTGGGCGTGGAGCCTGGGCATGGAGAGCCTGGGCGTGGAGCCGTGGCCTGGGCGTGGAGCTTGAGTTTTTAAGGCGAGGCTTCGAGTTTTTATACTTTTTTCTACTTAAAAATACCCATAAACCCATAAATGTTGCTCATTGTATACATTCAAAACTCATAATATTCATTCGAATATGGTTGTTCGTGAATGGAGATATGAAGGTCAGTACAACTTCACTGAAGCAATATATGGTGAAGATGGTGATGAAGATGAACTACTTTTTTCTATTAGACTACATCACTATGGTACTTTCTCTACTAAATTTGGTTGTATCACCTTCGACGAGGGTGTTTACGCTTATGTTGATTTTCTAAATATGAACACATTTTGCATGGATGAATTGCATCAACTTGTAAGGGAATTGGGTTATGATGAAAAAACACCTAGATATTTTTATTTTCAAAAACCGAATAATAGTTTGGAAGATGGTTTGCTACCTTTGGTCATGACATCGATATCCGATTGTGACATGTTCCCATGTATAACACTTGAAGAGAAACTAATTAACGTTTACGTTACAAGATACCAATTCACTCATACAAAGATCAAGCCAAAGAAAAGAAATGTCAAAGTTTCCAAAGAAACCCACTATTCATGCTCTAAGAAGGTTAGGAATGTGTAGATATTGTCAATGTAATGTTATTCATGCTCTAAGAAGGTTAGGAATGTGTAAGTTTCCAAAGAAACCCACTATTCATGCTCTAAGAAGGTTAGGAATGTGTAGTTATTTTCAATGTAATTTTATGTTATTTGCATTCGTTATTCAACGTAACTTGTTTGTTGTTTTTCAATTAAGTTTGTTTTTTGCAACAAACATATAACTGAGATTCATCAATCACAAGTTGCATATTTTTTCAATAAACATAAAGATATTGTTTTTCGATTAACCTTCAATAACACCCAAACAATTACATAAAGATGTCGTATGTCGATCTTTGTGAAGATGTAGGTTCATGACATCTATCTTTAGAATGCCCAATTTTTGTGCATCAAGTACAATATGGTTCTCTTGGCATCTCTCCTTTAGATGGGATACGATCTTTATTTTTAGGTGTCCCTGCTGAACGTTTACCTAGGTAAGGAAGTAAAATAGGTGTGACATAAGCTGGAGTGTCCCATGCTACAATATCACCGACTGGATTAATTGATTCTTCATATGTTGCTCTATATGTAGATTTCATGAACCATTTTTCTGCCCAAATACCCAAATCGGTAATATTGAGAAACCTTGAAGCAACTATTACGTGATTGCAAGGCAAGCACGAAAGTTGCCATTTTACGCAGCTATGAATCGTTTACTTATATCAACAACATAGCTTGCATGTTTATCATCTACTTGGTATCTGTCAACATTGATACCGAAGACATTTAATGAATAACTTTTTTGTATTCTAAATGCCACTTTAGCTTCTGCCCAAGGTGTAAGCTCATTTTCACCAGCATCTACACAATTAAAAATAAATACTATATAGTTAAGTGTTTCACATAAAAACATTTCGATAATACCACATTTTGAAATGATAGTAAAAAATACCTCTGTCTCCCTCCTTTCGTAATACCACCTCTGTAGTAGATCTCTAAAGAATTCCATGAGCATTGTAATCGGAAGTTCTGAGCTTTCGGGTTAATGAATTAACGGACTCTGCACTATTAGATGTTAGGTAATTATAACGATTAGCAACATAGTTAGCCCGAGACCATTTTGAATATTGTGCATCTTTAAGTTTGTTATATGCATTAGGTCTAGCAACCTCTATCATGGCCAAATAACTGTCGAACTCAGGGATCGTGTACGCCTTGCACATCTTCCAATATATAGATTTGAATCTTTGAGAATTTATGTCGGCGTTCATCATTAAATGACGACAACAATAACCATGAAAAGCTTTTGGGAAAACCTTTTTAACAGCCTGAATGATCCATGGGTGTCGATCGGATATGATTGTCAAACCTTTTTCACCGATGTAAAACTTCAACTGTTCAAGGAACCATGTCCATCCGGGGCCGTCCTCACCTTGGCAAATACCATAAGCGATAGGTAATATCTGGTTGTTACCATCCATACCTACAGCTAGAAGATTGACTCCGTTGTAGAAGTCACTTTTTAAGTGAGCACCATCGATTGTGATCATTGGTCTTAAATGATTCCGAAAACTACAAATCTGTGACAACATGAAAAATATGACTTTAGTTAGCTAAAATAAATCGAATTTTCGAAAATTTATTAAACTAATAACTTACCAGAACACCAATGGAAATAAACAGCATTTCAAATCTTCCTTCATTGTCAAATTTTATATTTGTCACAGAGCTGAGGTTTTCTTTTCTAAATCATGACAATAATAAGGCAATTTCTCAAAAGATTCATCGGGACTACCCTAAGCATCTCTAACCCTTATGCAACCCCTATATGCTTCTTTGGTAGGAAATATTGACTCAAGCGTCTAACCATATCCTTTATTATATCTTTTGGTTTATATTCCCGATTGGGATCCGCTAATTGCTCTTTGATAAGGTAACCAATTAATGCTTTGTTAGCATTTCTGTGATGCTGACGTGTTATGGTTCTTGGAAAAGTGTGGTTGTCTACAATTTTTTTTGTAACAAACATCGTACTACCCTTATAGCTTCCACAATGTATTTTCCATAAACATTTTCCCACCACACAACAGACATTAAATGTTTGAGGATTTGTTCTTTTAACTTTGTATTCATAACCATCTAAAAAACATTTTTCACTGATTTTCAATACACATTCATCTTTTGATTTAAACCAATATCTTAAAAAAACAAGTTTTGAAGAATCATTATTTTTGAGTTTCTTGGTTTGGCTTCAAAATTGGTGTTGCTAAAAATCTCTGGCATGTGCTTAAAAGTATCTTTTGCCACCATTAAAAAATTTGTGTCTCTTCTCATGTTGAACTTCACCAACATCCTCTTCTTCCTCTTCATCATCAATATCAATGTCTGGATTATATCCAATTTCAACTTTATCGTCTTCATCATCATCTTCATCCTCTTCTATTATAGTATCAGCTTTAGATCTAAAATGGCTTTCATGGTGTGGAGTGAAATATCGTTGATTTTGGGTGTTGTAATTTTGGTATTGAGTGTCATACTGTTGGATGTAGCCATTGGCAACAGTTTGAGGATGATGTTGATTTTCAGAATATGGGATATATTCATTATATTTAATATTCTGAGAGTATTGAATATTTTGAGTATATTGTATATTATGAAAAATTTGAAAATTTTGATGTTGCTGAAGATTTTGTGAAAGCTGAAAATCTTGAGAATGTTGAATGTTTTGAGAATATGGAAAATTATTACAAGGTTGATAATTGGTTTGAGATGGAAATGTTTGGGAAGGTTGGCCAATTTGACTATGATAAGCATCTAAATGTGGTGTTTGATAAAACTGATTGACATACAATATCATTTGATCTTTATTTGTAGATAAAATAAAATTTATGAAATACCTCAACTCTTCATCATCGTTGATATCGTAAACTTGGTCACCAGAAGGAAGACGGTATGATAAACATATAACCCCGCTAGTATCTAGAGCAAATTTATTCCCGACGTATTGCCTAAAACTACTATAAGGGATTTTTTTGATAAAAGAACGTTAGAGTGACGATCACCATTAACAATGCACAATCTAAATTTTCCTTTTGTTAAACTCGTATCCATTTCGATATTAGAAGTGAGATGTATCAAAAATATGTGAATAATGTATGAAAAACATGTTCAAATTTAAGACATCGTTATGCAAAATTTAAGACATGTAAAAAATAGAGACATGTCAAAAATAGTAATTATGATGTCTTGGAAAAACCCTTCATGACACTTTTATCAAATTTCATGTATCAAATTCATTGCTATTTTCAGTGACTATCTTATCTTGAATTTTAAGACATTATTCAATTCATTTGGTAGGTAGCAAATTTAAGATATAAAGCATGTAAAAAATTGTAAGTATTGATGGCTTGGAATATCCTGACATGACATTTTTTTTTTATCAAATTTGGTGTATCATATTGAATTTGCTATTTTCATTGACTATCTTATATTGAATTTTAAGACATCATTCAATTGGCAGGTATCACATTTAAGATATAAAGCATGTTAAAAATAGTGAATATTGATTGCTTGGAATATTCGGACATGATATGATATTTGGTGTCATTTGCCCATTTAAGACATCATTCAATTCAATTGGTAGGTATCAAAATTAAGATATAAAGCATGTTAAAAATAGTGGATATTAATGGCTTGGAATATCGTGACATGACATTTTTTTTTATCAAATTTGATGTATCATATTCATTGCTAAGATGTAGATTCATCCGCCTATTTTTACATTGAATGTTAAGATATCATTCAATTCAATTGGTAGGTAGCAAATTTAAGATATAAAGCATGTTAAAAATAGTGGATATTGATGGCTTGGAATATCCTGACATGATATTTTTATCGATTGGTGTATCATATTGATTGCTAAGATGTAGATTCATTTTTCATAAATGTAGTCTATTCAAATATTTCATTTGCTTCTTATAGAGCAATGTAAATATGTTATGCTTGGTTCTAATAGAGCACGTAAAATGTGTTTCCTTGAAAAATAAGATTGATTGTCAACTAGAAATCATGCAGTTGGATAAATATTAAACATGTCCGAAAATACATAAAAATTACATAAATATGTTCGTTAAAACAAATAGAAAAAACTACTAAATCAGCAAAGAAAGAAATTAGAGTAAGTTCTTCATCAAGAAGAGAATGGCAACAAAGAAATTGGAGTAACATCATCATCCACTAGAGAAGGATCAAAATAAACTACAGTCTCATATAACTCCTCCACCATGCTTTCTCGAGCTCTATGTCCAAGTTCAATGGTATCAACAACTAGGTTAATTGTAGAACCACGTAAAAGAGTCTTCATAAACATCAACATTAATGGTCCACAATCTCCAAAACACCCAGACTGCTGAGGCACATTTTTAGGATGATGGAAAGTAATCTTATAGCCAGTATCATCAAAACCATTAACCTCAAACCATCCTATTGCGCGCAAGAGCAAAGGAAACCTTACACCAATCATTTCTTTAAAATGTGTAAAGTACACATTGCTAGAAATCTTCAGCTTCTATAAGCTATCATAAAAACTAAACCTTCCAGAAGGGATGTTTAATACCGAGAGATACCAATGACCATAGGTAGAATCATGAATAGGCATGTATATCTAAAGTAAAAAAACAGTTTAACTAGTTAGTATACAAAGGTATATAAAAGAAAAAGATGAAATATTTCAAATATATCATGAAAAAGGTGAATAAAAAATACGTACATCTTCACAATCATTCCAATGTTTAGGATACCATGTTCCATTGGTGAATTTCACAGCCTTATCATCACCTCTAATCAAATATATCATGAAAAAAGAATTGCATCATGCCCATTTACCTTCATGTCCAAACTTGTGGAAGTAATATCTTACGTATGCCTCAACATGCTATAAAAAATGATAAAGATATACAAATAAATAACAAACAACTTGTATATTTTTATATATAAATATTTTAGGAAATAGACATACCGAATCGTCGAGATAACCATCACCATTCGGGAGATTAAGACATAACATGCTATCCCAAAAACATTTACGAACCCTAAAATTCTTAAGGTACGGGAAAGCACCAAAATCACAATGATCGATGTATAGTACTCGAAACGAGAAGTAACAAGAGGTCTTTGTTGATTCAACCCAACAACTACGTGAGATGGTAAAGGATAGATTGGGAGGCGTGGGACCGTATGCACCGGTTCTTGTTTTTGTTTTCTTCCTTTGCGGGGTTTGGGAATGTGAGTAGTGGGAGGTTGTTGGGTATAAGGATCTTCTAGATTTGATGACTTCTTCCTAACCCGTACTTCTTTTTATTTTGGTACATCTACCTTAACCTGCTATAAAAAATAAAATAATGGAAGTTAAAAAATAACATATAATATTAGTGACGTTATTATTATTATTGGTTGATTAAAAATAGCATATAATATGAAAGTTAAAAAATAAACATACCCTATCAACAGAAGATGAAACATTTTGAAGAATAGAATATTTCATGAATGGTGACTGACACGGGTCACACAAAGTGGTGGATGTCTCATGATTGACATGTAGAGAGGGTGACTGAAAAATATTAAACGTAACCAAATTAACATATATGAAGATGATACATGCTAAAAAAACACAAAAAAAAACAATATATATAGTCTTACCATATCCTCGCGTGGGGCAAGTGAGATTGTAACACCCCCAAATCTCGGTACAGCGGAAGACTTAATCAAGTTTTCGGGGCGTTACTATTGGATTGGTATCACACACAAGTATAGCAAAAAGATAGTCATTTAACATTCAAAACCAATCCCAAATTTAAGTATTCAAAACATTTAATCCAAAAGCATAATTATTAGGCCCAAAACATGATTTAATAGAATAGGTCCCCAAAGTTTATCAGAGTCAGAAATGATCCTTGAACCCCATCTTCTTGCCAAGCTTCCACCGATCACGTATCCCAAACATCTCTCAAATACCTGAGAAATCATGCTAAAAGGTCACCTACTGTTGGTGAGTTCATAGGTTTAAGTTCAACAAAATCATAGTGGACTGGAAGAGTTGATTTGCTATGCAAGACCTAGATAGATAAATACCGTTTGCACACATTGATCCTACCGGATCTCCAATCATATCCCACATCCGTGGATTTCTGCCCCGCGACTCTAGTCCAAAGACGTCGTGGCAAAATCTAGAACAATTGCCAACTCCGGACTAGGTCGAGGTAGAAGTCTATTCTTAGCTAGGCACGGTTAAACCTAGACTAAGGCAACAACTACCACACATCTATCTAAACAGTCAAGCATATAAGCAAATCCAAATAGTTTCAACGGTAAAAAACAGTAGCATAATTCTCACCCCAATATAGTTAAAAACGTAGATAAAAGTAGGGCTATGAAACTCACCTCAAGCAATCAACGTACGAATAAACACTAGCAGAAGATAACCGTAATCACGGCACAACAACCATCGACTCGGCACAACAACTATCGACTCGGCACAACCTATTAATGTAGACCAACTTTAATATATATATTCCTCAAAATCAACGTTATCTACCCCAATATATTCCATTTCGTTATTTCCAAAAAAATGTCTCGTTTCACCATTTAATCCTAGTGTTTGGTATTCCTCATGTGGGTGTATGGACTCAATATGATGCTATGAATGCACTCAAACAACCAATATATAACTCAATGCGACACAATGAGACCTCTAAACGATAAGCTTCATAGTCCAATAAGTTTCGGAATAAATAGTAGACCTTATCGAATTCGTCAACTCGATAAACTCATTTATTTACTCGTGTCGCTTATTATCCCATAAATCAATCGTATCCTAAAGAGTCATAAGGATAATTCACCCATTAATAAGGTTACCCAACGTACCTAGCGGGCTCTTATTAGATTCGTCAACCTAATAAGTCCGCTACCCATGTGGATCAACACTATTAATGCTAGGTTATCCGTAACCCATGCACACAACGTAAGTAAATAAATACTTAACTAATATTAAATGTCCACAATTGACATTTACCGATAAACGTGTACTCGAAACATTAATTACTTATTCATTACAAAACATTTCCAATTTAGTCGTTAGTTTCCGTTTAAAAATAGTAAATAACAAGATAAGTCTTGTTATCGATATTTTTGGTACAAAAGCTCATTTATTATTTACATTTCATAGTGCTATTAGCATTTTCATGTATAAATATATATTTCGTCAAATTCCATTATTAGTTTCATAACGTTATCCGTTTCGAGTCCACGAGCACGAGTCATGACTTCTCGGCTTTTAATCAATCAATAGTCCAAATTATACTAAAGTCCATGTTACGGCTTTGTGGGAGTCAACTATTGACTAAAAAGTCAAAGTAACGCCGACGTAGCTCAAAGTCAACAATATATATATCAAGTCAAATTTAAATGTCATAATATCGCAATTCAATCCCAAACCAACTCAAAACAATCTCGCCAACCAATCAATCAACCAAAAATACCCGAAACCAATGTTATGACCCTAATGGTCATGACACGGTCACGGTTAAGACCACGTGAACCAAACAAGCTCTAGAAGCTTTTCGGCTCCACGCGTCTCATCCAAACCTCAACTACATCAACCAACAAGCTACCAAATCGACCCGACCCGGACCCGTGGCCCAAGTGGGTCACGTACGCAAGCCAAGGGCCACGTACGTGCCCTATGTGGCTCGTACAACATGCTAACCCAATCAAACATCACCCAAATCCATTCCACAACATCCAAATCCAATCATTCAAGCTCCAATCACTAACCAAACACAAAACCCATCATCTATCTTAACCAAAAATATGAAACTAGACCTAAAATGCATAAACCCATCAAATTGATACACCACACATTTACCAAACACTAATTACTTGTTTATTTAGACATTAATTAGACTTAATTCCACGTTTCACCAAAAGCCCCAAATTTGGACATTAGGTCGAAACCCTAATAGCCCATACGTGGCTTTTTATTGCCCAAACAAGCTCTAATCTTGTTCCATTTACCTTATTCAAGCACCAATTGCAATATTAGATGAAAATCCTAAAAGTACGAATCTTAATCTTTAAATTTGAAGGTGTTATTGAAGGCCTTTGTGGGAGTATTTTATATGGATAGAAAGAGGATGAAACGATCTACAAGATAGTGGTGGAGGTGAGATACCACTTGCCGGAATTTGGCCGGAGGTGGCCGGACAAGGTGGCGGCCAAGGGTGGTGGTGGTGGTTAGGGTTTTTATTTTTGAAGAGAGAGAGAGTAGAGAGAGAAAGTGGGTGTGTGTGTGTTTTTAGTGAGAGAAAGTGAAGAGCTGAAATGAGGGGAAGTGAGGTTTATACATTTTGAGGGAGGGACCAAATAATAAAAGAGAGGGAGGGGAGGGGGCGCCGGCCTAAGCAAAAGAGAGGGGTCGTGGTTGCCATTTTTCGTAAAATGTCCCGTTTACCCATTCCCGAGCTCATAAATTGTCCCCCGAGTGTCCCACAACGTTTATTCAACTTTCCAACATCGTTATTTACGTTTTTCCACAAGTTTTGACTATTTATTTGTCAATTTTCGAGTTACGGTCTAAAAGTTACAATATTCCTCGTTTTAGGCTTTTCTAGTGCCGAATTGAATAGTGCCTACCAAATAGAGTTAAAACTCATACGATAACTCATTTAATAGTGAAATAAACCGTAAAAACCAATAGATGATATAAATCAAGTCATGGTTTATAAAAATAGTGATAAAGGCAAAAGCTCGGTTTAGTTTAACGTAATGTGGTTACCTAAAATAGACTTCCTAAATTGCAGCGGCATTTGTGGTAAAACATCATTGGGCTTTGCATTAGCAAAAATTGTGTACTAGCTATCCAAAACGGAGCTTTGAGCTCTAAAGCTGTCTCACGGATAGATAGTTCCTGTTGTTGGAACAATGTGCAACAAAAAAACTACAATTATGATAATAATGAAAAAATATATAACAAAAATATTTGAGTTTTAATGTGTTATAACTTACATCATTGTCGTTATGGCCAAAAAAATAATCCGAATGCTCTCTAAGAAACTTGACTCTAACACGCCAAGAGACGCCCCTAGGTACAACATTTTGCTCCTTTATCCAAAACCGATTACTTTCGCGCATTACCTCTTGAATCCATGTCTAAAAAAAATATTAAGTATGTAAGGCTAAAAATTATTAAACATATATTAAAAAAAAAGGGGGGGGGGGGAAAAAAAACCCTTAAAACCCTAAATAGAACCATACAAAGTATACTTAATCAGCTTCTCTTCATCAGTTTTTTCATCCCCGTTTCCTTCATCCATCTCTTCATCCCCCTGATCCTCCGTAAGTACCTTCTTTTTATGGTTTCTTAACTTATTAACTTTACTATCATTAATCTTAAGATGTTTAGGAATATGTGTCCAAGTGCGTTTCTCAAACTCAGAATCGTTGGAACCCAACAATATGATCCCCATGGAAATCATCAAATGCATCGAGATCCTCAACCAACGCCAAACAAAAGGTTTGAACCTCATGTTTAGGTTCCCGACCACATAATATAAACTCAACAAAAATGACTAAACACAATCTAAGAGCATCCTGCTCCTCTAACTCTAAAAAATCAGAACCGTCAAATAATGTCTTAAGATCCAAAAGTGTTACTACATTTTGGCATTGAGGGAATATACGTTGTACTAATGGAGTAGGCGTGTTTTCAAAGTCTTTAAGATTAAAGTCACAAAACTTTAAACCGGTCATTAGACAAAATTCCTTATGGCCAAAATTGCAATAATAATCACCTACATTAAACATTAACATATGAGATTGATTATGAATATCTTCATTAACTTCTTCTTGTCTAAGAAGCATACCGTGAACTAAATTAGGTTCCTGATCAAGATACGATACATCTAACCAATCACCAAAACAATGATTCCTAAACATACGTACAACTATATCTCTACCATGCATGGTTCTAAAAATTTCAACAAACTAAAACGACTACGGATGGTGACTTCTGCTGCATAAGTCTACAAAACAAAAAAAGCAAACAACAAAAATGTCAATGACCACTAATTACTTTGGGATTTTAGTTTAAGGTTTGTGACAAATCTAAAGTTATTTGTTATAATTACATATTGTAGAAAACAAACAGTAGACACTTTCATATAAATCAAGTCTTTACTAAATCTTTGTTAATACACGTTAAACCCAAAAAAATAAAAATAAAATAAAATTAGAATGTCAAACAATTACAATTACGAATGTCTACGAATGTATTGTTGACAATTGATTGTTGACTTTACAAAAATGTACCACATTCATATAAATCAAGTCTTTACTAAATCGTTAAATCCATGTTTATCAAACACATAGTAGACACACCCCACTAATTATGAATGGAAAGGCATCACTAATTACCGAATTGATTGTAACTTACCGGACATGTTGTTGGGGGTAAATTCCCAGAACAGGGTTAAGACAATCAATGTCAGTAGCAATACCACTAGGTGGTTACCGAATATCACTTGGAATCGTGTGATCACTTTCCAAAGTAAACTATTCGACCCTAATGTCTGGGTATCACGAATATCTACTTGGGATAAGACCAAATGTATGTTATTGAATTAGGCACAAATCAATAACCCTTTGCTTAGAAGTGTTAATCGTTTTCTGTATATACTTTCATGCATGATCAGATTTCCTATTTATAGGAAAATACTCTTAGCTAGTCAAATGGAATTATGAGTATTAATCGCCCCATTAATCGCCTCATAATTATACCCATTATAAACATTAGTGGTTACATGACCAATTAAGCGTGGTCATTATGCGCTTATAATCGCCACTTGAATAGGTCAATGCTGTTTCAAGTTTATTTCAAGACTAGCGGTGCTTTCATAACACTAGTAGTGCTAACATAGTACTAGCGGTGGAAACACCGCCCATCGGCACTAACTTAGCACTAGCGGTGGAAACATGTCGCTCGATCGCTAACTAAGCACTAGCGGTGGAAACACTACCTATCGGTACAAACTACTATTAGAGTCGGGTGTTCAGGGACCATATGGGTGTACACTCCGTACCTCTTGATCCATTACCAGGTGTGAAGTAATCCCACAAGTGCACTAAATTTTCCAACAATCCTCCCCAAATTTAGTTCACTTCCTTTGCATGAAAAAACAAACATCAAACAAAACATGTGCATAAACGAAAATATCCTGAGGATTGAATTTCCATCTTAGTAACTTACACGTTCAAATATTCGAGAATCAGGGTGTTCTAAGAATTGAACCCTTCAACCCAAAAATACACACAATTTTTCAAACACTTAAAAGCTTCTGACACTATACAAGCCATGTGTCCATATCCAAATTCATAAATGTTGTAAAAGCTAAAGTCCAAAAGCGTCCTGAAGTGGCAAAACTTCAACATTCACATAGGTGGTTCCTCTTTATGCATGCTCCTGCCAAGCACTTTTTCAAAAAAAATTAACCATTAAGAAGTAAAGACATCATCCTCCTTTCAAAGAGGTTTTGGCGCAACCTTGGGATGTAAATAAAACATGTGCTCCGGTCATCGAATGTTAAGCTTTCCACATTGAACTCAACTCCCAGTTTCCTCATAAGGGAGTTGGGTGTCCTAGCATTCAGTGACTAAGTTGGACTTAAACCCATCCCTTTAGCAGACTTTATAACCAAGTCTCTAGCTAATCCCTTCGTCAAGTGATCAACTAAATTTTGTTGAGATCTAACAAACTCTATAGACACCACCCCATTCATGATAAGCTCACGAATCATGCTATGTCTGACACCTAAGTGTCTAGACTTACCATTGTACATCTGGCTTTAAGCCTTAGCCAATGTAGCTGCACTATCACAATGGATAGAAATAGGTGCTATAGGTTTAGGCCACAATGGAATCTCAAGAAGCAAGTTTTCAACCATTCGACTTCTTTACCAAGTAATGCTAAAGCCACAAATTGATTCCATTGTTGAACCGGTGATACAAGTTTGCTTCATGGATGCCCAAGAGATTTCACCTCACAGTAAGAATACCCGACCAATCGGTAGATTTAATTGTCTTTAGTATTCTTGATCCAACTTGCATCGGTGTATCCTTCCAACATCAAGGATAACCAAGATATGAGAGACTATAATCCATGGTTCTCTTGAAATACTTGATACCCTCCGAACGCTTGCGATGATGAGCACTAGGATTACTAGTATACCTCAATTTTCCCACCGCAAAACCAATATCGGATCTTGTACAAGTCATGGCATACATCGTGCATCCAATTACCCTAGAATACTCAAGTTGAGATACTGACCTTGCCATTATTAGGCATTAGCTTCTTACAAGTATCCATAGGTGTACTCATCGGAGTACAATCAAAGTAATTGAATTTTCTCAACACCTTCTCAATATAATGAGGCCGAGAGATAGAAATTCTTTTACTTTCATGTTTAATCCTTATACCAAGGATAACATCGGCCTCCCCATGTCCTTCATGGAGAACCTTGATGACAAAAATTCCTTTGTCGGGTCAAACCGATTTTGGTTAGTGCCAAAGATCAACATGTCATCAACATATAGACAAATGATGACTCCTTTACCGATTCATCAAATTTGCTATATCACATTTGTCGACGGGTTAAGAACATAACCACTAGACAAAACCTCTTCATCAAATTTTTGATGCCATTGCTTAGGTGCTGCTTTAGTCCATAAAGAGACTTAATCGTTTACACACCTTGGTTTCATTGCCATGCATGATGAATCCACGAGGTTGGTTCATATAAACCTCCTCATCCAATTCACCATTCAAAAAGCTATTTTCACATCCATCGATGAATAATCAGTTGTGAATAGATGCCAAAGCAATCGGCGGCCTTATGGTATCGTCACGAGCCACATGGGCATAAGTATCAAAATAGTCTATCCACGACTTTTGTTTAAAGCCACGAATGACTAGTCTAGCCTTGAACTTTTCAATAGTTCCATCTACCTTCATTTTCCTTTTGAAAATCCATTTGCAACCAGTAGGTTTGCAACGGAGGTAGATCAACCAACACCAAGTATTGTTCCCTATGATGGAATCCATCTCATCATTGATTGCTTTTTCTAGAAAGCAATATCCCGGGACTTCATTGCTTCTTCAAATGTCTTGGGATCATCCTCAACAATGAAGCAATAGGAGTATTGGTCGAGACACGATCCCTTGTTCCTTCACTAAGTATAGTTGAAACTCAGTACAAATGACTTTGGAGTTCGACCCTTTTGCTCTTCACGAGCATAGGTTTAGTTGTTGCACCACAACCTCATCGGGGACCACCGATACACCGGTGTCATGAGTTCCATTAGGAATCCTCGACTTGGTCTAGGGATGATGAGAATCTATTCTCATCAAAGTCTCGCATCCCTGATTCAATTATTGAGTTAACTAAAACATATTCATTAGGTTCAATAACATAGAACCTAAAAGCTTTGGAATGCTCGGCATATCCAACAAAGATGCGATCAATGCCTATTTTACCCAAAGTCTTTAGCTTTGGATCGTGGAGTCTTACAATGACCCTACAACCCCAAACCTTGAGATAGTTTAGATTGGGTTTCTTTTTAGTCCATAGTTCATAAGGGTAACCTTGTTCCTTTTGTTGGGAACCCTATTTAATAAATAGCAAGTCATTAACATAGCTTCACCACAAAACCCTTGACTCGATCTGAATAGGACAACATGGAATTAACCATCTCTTTCAAAGACCGTTTTTCCTTTCGTAAATACCATTTCTTTGAGGAGTATAAGGGTAGTCGTTTCATAGATAATTCCAACAAACTAAAAATCTGAGTATCCATGTACTCACCTCCCTATCGGTCCTTAATCTTTGATCGGGGACCCAAGTTGTAATTCAACTTGGCTTTTAAACACTTTGAATTTATCTAATGCTTCATCCTTGGTATGTAACGAGATAGACATAAAAACCTTGAAGCATCATCAATAAATGTCACAAAGTACTTCTTATTCCCCAAAGAAGGAGTGGCATGCAAATCACACATGTCATCGTGTATAAGCTCCAAGAGCTTAGTCTCACGAATAACACCGAAAAGGTTTCTTGGTTATCTTGGTCAACATGCAAGTTTTACACTTTTCGTTGTCCATGTCAAAAGTCGGGATTAACCCATCCTTAGACATATCTTGCATTCTTGTATAGTGTACTTGGCCAAGTCTTGCATGCCATAGGGTAGAGTCGATCGGACGGTGGTGGTCACAAATCTTTGAATTAACACTATCGGTGACAATATTAAGCTGAACATTTGATTACGCAAATATCCAAAACCAATAAAACACCATGCTTAGAAAGAACAAATTTATCGACTCAATAACTTGTTCATATCCATGATTATTCAAAATACTACTTGAAACCAAGTTCTTCCCGATATCGGGAACATGAATAACATTAAACAAAGTTACAATCTTTCTAGAACTAAATCTAAGATCTACACAACCACGACCATGCACCAAGGTCATTGACTCATTTCCCATGTGAAGAATAGAACCATCATTCGATGACTCATAAGTCTTGAACCAACTTCTATCTTTACACACATGAACTGTTGCACAGTCAACCCACCATGCAACATCATCATCCTGCACATAATGAGATTCAGATACATATGTAACATAATAAATCTGAAAAGACTTATTAACCATATTCTAACCTTTCAGTGAGTTGCAAGAACCACCACTCCATGAACCATTAGTGCCTGATCCATTGGCTTTACCACCAACCTTAACACCTTTGCCATCCCTTTTAATGTGACCAGTTTTGCGACATTTCCAACAAGTAGGTGTTGCCTTCTTGTTAGGATCTGCCCTTGTGTTGTCATGATATTTGCGTTTGCCTTTGTTGTTATTGTACCTGGTGGAGTTGTTATGCTCCACCATATTGAAAATAGATGCACCAGTAGCATTGCTACTCTTTGGCTTGTCATTATCCTGCACCTTGAGAGATTCTTCAATGCGCAGATGATCGCCCAACTCAACCGAGTTAACTCCTCCTTTTATGTTTCAAGGTATGCTTGAAATCTTTCGAAGGAAAGTTTATCAATGACACAAGAGACTTGAATAGCCTCATCCATGTGCATATTGTGTTGTGTAAACCTTCCAAGTATACCAAGAAGTTCATTGTATTGTTCCATAACCGGTCTTGAATCGGTCATTTTGTAATTTGTGAAATTACTTACAAAGAACTTCTTACTTGATGCATCCTCGACCATATATTTGGCATCGATGAATCCTACAAGATGCTTTGGAAGATTCAAAGTTCGATAAATATCAAGCAGAGAATCGACATACCATTGAGGATTAGACCTCGCAAATGTAGTCATCATTCTCCCATTTGCTCCTCCTCCCGATCCGCTCCACGGTAGCATCATCCCATCATCGGGAATAGGAGTGGTTGACATACACCACTCATGCAAGTGCATCATCTTCTTCGCCATCTCCTAAAGTCCACCCCTTCAAACTTATCAAGCTTGACAAAGTTTAAAGCCATGTGTTTCATTGCAGCAGCAGCCATTGATTATCACAAATAGTTTACTTTGATTGTTGGGGGTAAATTCCCATAACAGGGTTAAGACAATCAATGTCCGTAGCAATACCACTAGGTGGTTACCGGATATCACTTGGAATCGTGTGATCACTTTCCAAAGTAAACTATTCGACCCTAATGCCTGGGTATCACGAATATCTACTTGGGATAAGACCAAATGTATGTTATTGAATTAGGCACAAATCAATAACCCTTTGCTTAGAAGTTTTAATCATTTTCTGTATATACTTTCATGCATGATCAGATTTCCTATTTATAGAAAAATACTCTTAGCTAGTCAAATGGAATTATGAGAATTAATCGCCCCATTAAATGCCTCATAATTATCCCCATTATAGTTGTTAGTGGTTACATGACCAATTAAACGTGGTCATTATGCGCTTGTATGCTTCGCCACTTGAATAGGTCGATGCACATTACAAGTTTATTTCAAGACTAGCGGTGCTTTCATAACACTAGCAAGTCTAACATAGTACTAGCGGTGGAAACACCGCCCATCAACACTAACTTAGCACTAGCGGTGGAAACACCGCTCATCGGTGCTAACTAAGCACTAGCGGTGAAAACACCGCCTATCGGTACAAACCACTATTAGAGTCGGGTGTTCATGGACCATATGGGTGTACTCCGCACTCTCGACCCATTACCAGGTGTGAACTAATCCCACAAGTGCACTAAATTTTCCAACACATGTAGCCATTGTGCCAACCAAAAAGAGAGAACCCCACAACAACAAAAAATAGGATAACCCGGACACAAAACGCACGCCCAAGGTGCCAAAAAACACACAAACGAATCGCCTAAGGTATGCTTTTTATAAAAAGATTGAGTTGGGTGTAGTGGAGGATGGAGGAAGATGGGGAATTGAATGAGGGAGTAATGCTGTTTTTGTTATTTGGGTGAGTTGACTTGGGTAGTTTTTGTCATTTAATTGTGGAAGATGTAAAGTATACGGTTTAATTGAGGGCTAGGCGAGACGAGGTGGGTTGGGCGTGGCCTGGGCGTGGGCTAATATTGTGTGTTTTGCTTACCAATATGTTTTTTTCTGCATTTTATTTCAATTCAATTGACATTAATTCTGCATCAATTTTGTGTTAACAAGCATTCTTTCATAAAAAAGTGTTGTTTATATAGCTTTGGATGATAAAAGTACATAATCTAGTGACATTGGATAACTTGCTCAAATGATGTTGTACTAATTTAAACCATCATAATAAATGGTTAATACAATGCTAACTTCCTCTACTGATATGTGTTGAGTACATTTACTTCAGAAAATGGTCGAATATATGTGTTGAGTGAATGTTGTTTTTGATATTTGGGTGAGTTGACTTGGGTAGTTTTTGACATTTAATTGTGGAAGGTGTAAAGTATACGGTAGTTTTTGAAAATGGTGGAAGATATATTGTGACATGTTTATAAAAGTGTTATGGGGAATGGAAAATGAGTCTCATAAAAGATGCTTGTATGATTGTGACAGAAAATGGTTATTTTGGTAAAGTGAAGGAAAAAGGTTCACTTTTGTATAATCACTACGTATATGGTTCATTTTCGTAATTTGCTTTTAGATAAACCCCATAAAAATTATTATAGTTAAATCAATGAAAATTGTTTTATCTTAGTACACTTTTGCTGTTTAGAAAATACTTAGCCAAAAGGTAGGACCAAATCATAACTGCGTTCCTCGTATTATGTCATATTTCCACAAGAACCTCCGTGTTTTCAGTGCAGAAAAACTTTAACTTTATACACGTACGTGCATTAAACGGTCAAATATCATCAGATTCACTAGTCATTTTACGTAGTCATTTGCATTGAATTCATTTCAAGTTTTCCAACTAAGAAACATCAATACAAATGACATTTTGATTAGATGGAATCCTACCTCCTCAATGATAGCCACCAACCATGCGATAGTCTCATCCTTAGCAACCAAAACACACTGCTCCCCTCACTTATGGCATTAATAGTACATTGTGATCGGGGGCGGGGACCAAATATGGCCAGGGTCTTAAAATCTTTGAACCGTAATCTTAAACACATTTGAAAGACCGGGTGCATTTAAGATGCGTTTAGGAAAAATCGATGTTTTTTTCAAAAATTAACACTACATTGAAAAAATCCATGGGGTTCCCGGGCACCGGCGGGAACCCCCTAGCTCCGTCCCTAATTGTGATGTACGGTGCCGACGAAGTGTCCTTTTTAAGAAGAAAAGTCTTGCTCTTGTTTTAACACTCAGAGCTTTCTTTTAATCAAATAAGTTAACTTTTTATATTCTTTAAATTAATCAGTAATCACCGTACATTTTGGAATTTGGAGTATATACTACTATGGTAACTTGGCGTCGGTTCAAAACATCGATGTAAAACTGATAACTTAATAACAAAATAAATACAACAAATTCTCGAGCATTCAAACTTTGGAGTTATCCTATCTACGGTGTTTGTTTTAGCTTATTGTTGGGTTTAAGTTATGGATGAGGATTTTGACCAAAATCCTGGTATCCAATCAGAACTGGTACCGGTTCCCATTATGCGGTATGGTATTGGTACTACAAGATATGGGGGGAAATTCGGTACCTCCAAAAATGGTACGGGATATAAGCGGGAAATCCTGATTTTAGTACCGGAATACATAAATGGTTATACGCTAGAAAAAAATATGCCACGCAACCAAACACAAAGTTTGAAAAAAAAGCTCCAAAACCTTCAACCTTTTATATATACCTGCCCGTAAGTTAAACCGTCACTTATTATTAATAACTAAAATCATCAAGTTTACATCCATAAACTATCCCAATCTCATCATCAATCATCAATCATGTTTCATTAATATTGATGATTTATTATTAACGAATAACGAGTAATGTTTAACGTTATAGTGCTAAGTGGTCTGAAAATAAAAAATACAAACAAGAACAGCCCAGAAAAGCTCGGCCCAATCTTAGTCTGATTATAATAGCCCGAACCTATTGGCAAAAATATGCTTAACAAACTTGTTAAGGCCCGTTCTTTTTTAGCCCGGTTGTGCTCACAGATCTACCTAAAGTTCTGTTATTCCTGTAGGTGACGGTAGTTACGTTGAGTGACATATATCATGTGACTAGCTTGAAAAATCAACGATTCTTACATGCTTACATCTATTACACATTTATACCCTAGAAATATAATGAATGCACATTCAAGTGTACAGGCTCATTTTAGACTACATGTAAGGTTTTATCTTCACATATCTGAAAAGCGAACATATTTATCTCGACTAACAAAAATGAAAGTAAAATGAGAGAATAATAGACCTTAATGTTTACGTTAAGCCCCTAGTTGTAACTTATACGAATTTCTTCGTCTTGGTTCAACAACCTTTAGTTTTGGGTACAACCATTTTGAATTAAAATTTAATTCGTTATATGTGATACTATTGTTTATTCCGTCCAAAAGCATTATTGAGGTCTAACAAGATAGAGAATTAAAACGTGAATTGATGATAGATCTTATCATTGTTCCCTGTTGAATTATTTAAATATCTTTCGCAAGAAAATAACAAAACAAAATGAAATACAAGATATAGAACTTAAAATCCTTGTTAATCAGTAACAAAAAAATATATAATACAAGTTAGAGAATTTAAGACATAAGTTTTTTTCATTGAAGCATTCAAAAATTTAATAAAATGAGTTACGCACATGTAAGTTAACGGCCATCAACAAAGACTTTAAGGAAAGACTATTAATGAAATATCGCTCAACCATAAGTTATCTACCTACACACAATCGATCGAGACATGAGATATTATTATTTTGACAAACATCAAGAAAATAAGAAAGGAACATATTAGCCCTTACATATGAGCGTCCCATTAGGCTAGCCCCAGTAGTAGAAAAAAGGATCAATCGTTCACCATTCTCGATCGATTTCCATTGTTGTAGCATGAAAGTGGCGATCGATCAACAACATAGTTTTCTTTCAATGGATCTCAAACGATCGATATAATTTGTTGGTTGTGTGTGTTTGTGTATTTAGTTGATCATGGAAAGGTATTTTTGTGGATATGTTTTTTTAATGTAGGTCGCCTAATGAAATGGGACCCAATCGCCGTCATTGGATTCAGAAAAACCGATGTGGCGTCTATGAAATCCATTCCCATACTCTTTTCCAATAAAATTTACCTAAAAGTATTTCTTGCTAAATTTTAAGAGCTGTTAACGTGAACAATAATGTCACAAAATATATACATCAAAACTATGTCACACAATTCTCTCAAACAAACAAAACTTAATTTAGAGTAGGGTAAATTACACTGTTCGTCCCTCAACTACACCCCGTTTTCACGTTTGATCCCCCGTTTCATTTTGCAAGAAGCTGGTAGAATTTAGGAATATGTTCATGTACAAGCTGCATTTGTAGAGCGTAGAGGTGAGGAGGTTGGTGTGCAGGGTAATCGTGAACAGGTACAACATGATGTGCAGGATAACATGATTGATAGTGTTCATGATAATGAATATGAAGGAGACTCCAGTGACAATGCAGAAACAGATAAGGAAGAAGAGGTTGTTATGGATGATGAAGGACACTGTGCAGCCGAGCCTGAGGTTCAAGTTAATTTGTTTCATCCAATAGGGAATAAAGCTTTTGACAGGATTGGCAACTACAGTCAAATTGGAGATGTTGTAGAAGGAATAGAAGTGGTAAGGGTAGAAACTTTTGATAGTCCAATAGGTTCTGAGGTAGGGTCTGAGGATGAATCAGGTTATAGTAGAAGCAAGGAGTTACAGGCAATAAGAAGAGGAATGGAAAATAACTTGTCAAAGAAGCCTGTTGGAGAGTAGTACTCATTTTTCACTAAAAAAAATCCTATTCTAGAAAGGTGAAGGAAAGAGTACATTTGCATGCCATTGAGACCACGAGAAATTTGAAGTTGATAAAGAATGATGGTGTTAGGATAAGAGCTATATGTGATAACCAAATACCAGTCTTTATAGAGTCAGATTATAGTGGACCAACTGGCCCAAGTGAAGCAAGAGGTGTTGGGCCTAGTGGATCAAGTGGCCCAGTTGATAGAGGTACTAAAAGAAAGAGGAAGAGTGTAGGAACTGGTGATGAAATTGAAAGCAATCAATGCCCATGGGTCATGTATACTAGCAAAGACAGAGTAACAAAAAATTAGATTGTGAAGACACACAGAACTACACACACTTGCCTTCAATCAAGGGATATAAAACAATGTACGTATAAATATTTGGCAAATAAGATCTTTGACCAAGTTAAGGTTAATTCACAGATCCCAGCAAAGGCAGTTCAAGACCAGCTCCAACGTGATTTAGAGCTTCAAGTATCTATGAGCAAAGCATTCAGAGCCAAATCTAAAGCTGAAAGGTTGCAGGTGATCACAAACTGCAATATGCAATGCTTATAGACTATGTTAGTGAATTGCTGGCTACAAACCCTAATACCACTGTGAAACTTGAAATTCATTGGGATACTGATCATGAGTTGTCTACAAGGGTGTTTAAAATAATATATGTTTGTTTGGGAGCATTGAAGGATGGGTTCAGGGCTTGCATAAGAGAATTTTTAGGGCTAGATGGTGCTTTCATGAAAGGGCCATTTCAAGCCAAGTTTTGGTAGCTGTTGAACTTGATCCAAACAATATAATTTACCCATTGGCTTATGAATTGGTAGAAGCTGAATTTAAGAGTTCATGGTCTTGGTTCTTAATGTGCTTGGGTGATGACATAGATCTACAGCCTAGTTCAAATTTCACATTGATTAGTGATAGACAAAAGGTTAGTAACATGCTTCACTAGTTGAATTATTTAATACAACATAATATGAGTTATTATTTGCTTAGTGAATTGTTTTATGCAGGGACTCATTCCAGCCATAAAATCCGTGTTCCCAATGGCAGAACATAGATTTTGCTTGAGGCACATTTATGAAAATATGAAGTAGTCTTAGAGTGGACAATTATATAAGGATGCTTTGTGGAGATGTGCATCTGTTACAACTGTTAATGAATTTCAAAGGTGTATGCAACATTTGAAGACTTTGAATTCTAAAGCACATGAATGGTTGAACAAGATACCAGCTGAACATTAGGCAAGATCTCATTTTTTTGGTAAATTTTATTGATTTTTTTTATCCATAAAGTGGTCACAATTACTGGCTTGTTATTATTTGACTGAAAAAGGTACAATAGTTAGACATGTATATCATTTAATGCTTTCATATTTACGTATTATAGGTAGAGCAATTATAGATCTATTTCTCGATAACATTTGTGAGGTCTTTAACGGTAAATTTTTTGGAGCTAGGGACAAGCCAGTCATTACACTTTTAGAGTACATTAGGGAATTCTGCATGAAGAGAATAGTATGTGTACAAGGTGTAATTGCCAAATGTGATGGTCCTCTAACCCATGCTACAACAAAAATCTTTGAAGCCATTAAGAAAGAGGCTCATTTGTTGAATATGATATGGAATGGATGAGTTAATATCATGTAACAGGGTATGGAGTGATCAGAGTGTTGATGTACAACTTAGGATATTTTCATACAAGAAATTTGAATTGACAGGGATACCTTTTAAGCATTCTGTTGCAGCCTGTTGGAATATGGCTCTCAATCGAAAGGAAGTAAGACATCTAGAATCTTGGGTTCATTCCTGTTATTGGTTGAGCACATGGAAGGAAGTATACTCTCACTTAATAGAACAAATTAGAGGAAACAACTACTGGGAGAAGACCAACTGTGCAACAGACCTGTTGCCACCAAAGCATCATGTCTAGATAGGCAGACTAAGGAAGAAGAGAAGAAGTTCCAGATTTGAGGATGAACCCTTTATAAAAGATGGTAAACTGAGCATTAGAGGGAGAACCATTACTTGCCAAACCTGCGGACATGTTGGACAAAACAAGGCTACATGCAAAGGGCAACGTCAGCCTCCAAGAACAGGTAATTATTAGATTTTCAGAGTTAACTCTTTGATTGATTTAAATATCAGGGATTGTTTTGAGCTTGTTTTGCAATGTAGGTGATGATATCAAATAACAACATATTATTAGCATAATTTCTATGTATATTGTTTGTTTTGTATTATTTTATATGAGAATTAATACTTAATCGCTTACTTTTGTAAATCTCAGTTATAAACAAGCATTTGGTGAAATTTAGCTATTTTGGACGCAAATTGGAGCAAAATGGATCAAGTTGGAAAAGTCTACTGAACTGACGACAGATACGCCGTATCATTCTAGACAGATACGCCGTATCATTCTAGACAGATACGTCGTACACCAAGATTTAGACGAATATGAAGACCATTGCTTACGCCGTATGGATTTATCCTATGCGCCGTATATGAAACCTTAGTCAACAAAGAAGATATGACTTATTCTACTCCAGATACGCCGCATGACAACAATAACATGCGCCGTATCAATTTCAAGACTTAAACAGAAAATCCAAGATACCGAGGATAGCATACGCCACATAAAGACTGAAGATGCGCCGTATCATATGGTGGTGCACGAATATTCCAAAATAAAATAATCTTGGAACCCACGCGAAGTTACCTAGATACGACGTATCAGGTACACTGGATACGCCGTATCGTTTCTGTTTCCAGAATGTATCAATAGAGATCTGACTGCCAATTTCAAGGACACACCATACCACGCATGAAGGGCCGGCTGACCACACAAGACACCACCAAAAGGACGAATTCAGAGCAATAATAAGGTCTTGTTAGTGCATCAATTCATAGAGATTCGTTTAATTTGTTTAATAATCGTTAATTTAGCGTACATTTCACTATTTGACCATACTAAAATATTTCCAACCATTTTTAGAGTATATGATGTTTTATTGGATGCTCATGCGTATGTTTTGATTACTTTATTAGTTTATCGTGCCTTGTTCGCTATTTGGCTCGCACAATTACTTCATTAACATATTTTGCATGATTAATGTAAGCCTTAACAGGTTAATTAATAAATAAACTAGTAATCATTAAGGTAGACTTTTTGCAGATTTCTGATTAGTCGTGACAGGACTTTTCCATTGAGAAGACTTAAAAACCGAAATCTATACGTTTAGCTTAGTCTAAACATTGGAATGATATATGCATACACGTGACCAACCAGCGAGAAAGACCAAAATTAGTACTCATCATATTTAATTAAACTGTTAGCGAATACATCTCCTTACTATCGGATTGACCTCATATCTGCTATATGTATTCTAATATGTAACACCCCCAAATTTCGTGATACGCAACGGAATTCAAGCTGGGTGTTACTTCATGGAACAACAGTCATAAAAATAGAAAACAAACCCTAATTGAGTCGTTTTAAAAGATTTATCATTCGATTTATATAAATATCAGAGTTTACAAAATGAGGTCCCAATGGTTTTACAGTTTATTAAATAAGTTTTCGAATGATAATATAGCCTTCTTGAGTATCCGTGCCATCCTCATAAATTACGAACCTGAGATAAACATGCTAAAAAGTGTCAACACAAAGGTTGGTGAGTTCATTGAGTTTATAGATAAAACAGTTGAGTTCAGTAGTTTCGAGTTTGAGTGATAATCGTAATAAATACCGATATCGATAAAATAAGTAGTGGGCTACGTTGTTATACACCCATAGTTCGTTTGTTTAGTAATCAGTTGAACACAAGTTTCAAGGTTGGGTCACATTGTTGTACTGCAACATTAGTATCATTGCGATCTCAGATTATTGCTCTAAGCCTCATGATACGCAAACCTTAATGATGCTACATCATAGTAATGAACTAATGATGTAAATTCTTGACATAATAGAGATGATGTAAGTGACAAGGCCCTCGGGTAGGAGTTTGCCAACTTCCTATGGGGTTCTCGAATAAAGTGCACTTGGCTACTTATCCAAAGAACACAAGTGGGCGTCAGCGCCAATAGATCTATTCACTATATTCGCTTCACTCAAGTGATTAATGGCTCATGATAGAGGGACTTTTAGTGGAAATAGTGTATAACTTAGGCAATAACAATCGGGATCGCATACATATAGTACTTGTGTTCGGGTTTGTAGCAAAGCGTATAAAGTGTGATTATGAACTCATAGTAGTATGTAAAAGCTTTAGAGTACTTGTGAAAGTAAAACGAGTAGTTAAGCATGTATCATTGATATTGGTTTCATAAACACATATCAAACACAAGTATGGATCGAATAGTATAGAGTTTAGAGAGAGAAGTGGGATCCTTTCTAGAGAGAAAGTGAAAGAAAACATAGAAGGTTAGATTAAGAAAATGAGAAGGTCCAACCCTCTGCCTTGGGAGGTAGAGGTATTTATAGTTACACAATAAACGTCCTCCTTGATTGTGGATCGAGCATCTGAGTGGGTAAAGACCCGTCCTTCCTCCACGGTGTTGCACTAAACTAAAGAACTAACTAAATAACTAGTAAATAACGTAATGTCTACGAGCTAACTTATGCTAGATTATATTTGGGGTGACCGATACTTCACTATGGAATTTTCTAATTCCTAACAATCTCCCCTAAGGAGGTCACCCAACGTTTACATTTGAATCCTAGAATTCTATTTAATCTTTAGTCTTGAGCTCGTAGACATTTAATTCTTCAATATCCGCATCTTTGTGCTTTAGCAAAGATTCTTTAAAGTCCGATAACTTTGTACTTTAAGTGGATGCCTTTATCTTGATCCACATCTTTGATGATCTTTGACCTTTAATTGAGATCATCGACCACAATAAATCTCGGATCACCCTTTATTGTGTTGCCATCATGTAAAGTTGTGACTTTCGGACCGACATGCTCACACTTTTGGATCATGACATCTTTTCATCGAGTAGCGGAAGCTTTCTTGGTTCATGATATTTGCGGCACGTAGCGAAGCATAGTATAAAAATATCGAGCGAGTTACGTAGATATGCAAAAGTCATGATTTCTTCAATTAAGAGTGGATCTTTGTGAGCATGCGGCTTTGGATTGACTTCTCAATTACGATCGGTTGCAACCGTCCAAATGCACCGCAAACAACGATTAGCAATAAAACACACGAAAGTGTCTTTGATCACTTCGTTGAATTGAGGTACACGGCCCACGGTTCCCGTTGATCGATCAAGTCTTGCTGTGATCGGTAGGATTCCTAAGAATCTCCTTGACGAGGTTTCGCGGTGCTCTAGCCGTTCTCAAACCGAACGTCTCAAAAAGACAACACGGAGTGAGTGAACCCGACAATTGAGATTCACCGATTGATGAAAATGATTTGAAAACAATCGTGCATTTCTTAGAAGAAAGAGTTTTGCAATACTACGAAGGTTTTATGAGAAGATCTATTTTTCAATCATAAATACTTTTGTATTTGAAAATAGTACACATTCGATGTGCTAGATAAAAGAAGAGATTCGCACATCGAACGGTTTTTCCAAAGTATTTTTCAATCGAGATACTTTTGTGTTTGAAAACATAAATACACATTCGACGTGCTAGAAAAGAAGATTTGCACATCGAGCGGTTTTCCAAAAGTATTCGTCAATTCCATTCTGGACCAAGGTTGATTCAAGATTGAATCTCCTGTCGTTTCTATCCGGTTGTCACAAGCTTGATCTTCGAGAAGATCTCACATGTTACCCACCAAGAGCTTGTTTGATGTTGGCTCTGAAGGATTTCCATCTTCATCGTGAATACTTTACATATCACTCGGATGTTACGGCAATATCACAAGGATAATCGTGGGACTCTTAATATATACTTACTTTCCACATTGTGTGAAACAGCAAGTCTTCATGAATTTTGTGTCCTAATGAGATATTATGGATGATCTCTTGGCTCTAGACTCAATCGTGCACATTTGGTTCCTATCAAGAAGACTAGGAGAGGTCTCCTTCTTCAATATCAACAATCTCTAAGAAAGTCGATAGATAATGTCGGTTCCCGTGAGAATGAAACAAGCCCTTTTAAGAGGAACTTGAGTAGTTTGGGAAGATTAGTGCGGTCGTCACTAGGTTCATGACGTCTTATCTTCAATACCAGTGTTACCTTAGTAAACACCAATAGCATATGTATTGAACCGGTTTACGCCTAAGGTTGAATTATTGGAGGGCTATTTCTTTTCACCCTTTTTCACATACAATTCTTTTCATTCTTCAACCCCTTGATTATTCGAGACTTCATAACTAGAACCTTGTTGGGTTTATTCGATTACTAGCTCATCTCGATCCGCACTCTTCCCATATCTCATTTTTCTCCTTTTTCATCATACCTAAGGATTCTACACTATCTAGTGGATTGTCCTCAGGTAGATCCCTCCGGTTACGGCGGATCGTGGGAACTAATACCTAACCTCACCATCCTTATAACTCCATGCATAAAGTAAAATGGTCGGTCTTTTGGTGCAGTTCATTCTTCCTTGAAACCAATTGAAAAATCATTTGGAAAGACAATCAAGGTACTTGTGATACGAGATCAAAGCATTTTGTACCTTAATAGTTTTGATCATTTAGAAAACCTCCCCTTCAACATGTGCATATGATTTAGAAATTTTTTAGCACATGGAGGCAAGAGTTCTTTTGAAATAAATTCTTGATCACAATTTCCATGGAAAAAGCCATTTGATTTTCTTGGTAAATTCTCCCCCTTAATATGTGCGTAGGATATTTGAAATCATTTTATCACATAGAGGCAAAAGTTCTTTTGAAGCACATTTACGATCACACAAGCCATTAAGAAACCATTTAAAACTCAATCAAGGTACTTTATGTTAAAACATAAAAGCATTTGCACCTCGATAGTTCATTTTCTTTTAAAATGCTCCCTCAATATATGCTTCGAGATTCGAAGCGTTTAGCACATATGAGAGAGCACTGCACAATCGAATCAAAGCGATCAACTTTTATCAAATTTCATTATTAAATCACAAATTCTCCCCGATCAAAAATATCAAAACCTTTGAGATTTTGGATCCCAAGTGATTAATAAGGTTTATAAAACATGGGAGAAAATGTGCACGATTTAAAACTCATCTAGTTTTTGGATAAATGCTCCTCTCAACATGTGCATTATGTATATTGAAATCGTTTGGCACATGGAGGCGGGAGTGCCTTTGAAGGACTAAAACCAATTCCATTGAAACAGATTTGAGATTTAAATCACGATCCGTCACCCGATCAAAGATTTCAAACCATTTGAGATTAGTGATCCCAAAAGATTTAAATAATTTAGAAAATTTTGGGGAAAGGCGTGGCAAGATTTGATTTTGAAAATGACGATAAGGACCATTTAAGACATTAAAGATTGTTAGTGTCGGTATGATTGTTTTAAGAGATCTTTAAGTAAAATAAAACAATTTCACAATCAAACAAGAACAGAAAAAATTTCATTTGAAAGACCTTGATTTTAAAGAAAATCATCTTGTAACACCCCAACCCGACAAGGGTAGAAGTGTCACGATACGGTGTCATATCGTAACATACAAATAAAATATTTACAAACGGAAAACCTTAAAAATGAGGTATCAAATCATAAAATGAGGAAAATACAATATCCAAAATGAAATGAAATATCAAAACAAAAACTCTTCAAAATATGTCCAAATAATAAGGTAACTAGGGTTGGTTCACTCGGATAATCCAACTCTCATTATCAAGCCCATCTTCAAACCTAAAACCCGCCGCAGGAAAAGAAATGCGGTGAGCTTAAAAGCCCAGGTGAGCAGATATAACAAAGCGAAAGCTAAATAAAAGCATAAGCGAAAAGAAACAAAGGAAACCGATAACAAGGTCGCGTGAAAGAGAACAATGAGTCAATGAGGATCTGCGAACACAATTATCTGAGATGTCCAAAATGAGCAGATAATGGGAGAACGAAATAAAGCAAAGCATCATGACAAGCATACAAGCACATACAAACCGGTATACAAGTCTTGGAACATAAGCATAGCGAGGCGTCGTATCCACACAACATATCTGACATACAATCAATTCGGAAAAAGCGAAGACATACAAGTCAAGCAGACATCTAAAGGCAAGCGGAAGAAATTAATTAGTAAGAGAGCTTGGAAATCACACAAGTCAAGTAACCCACAATTAATTACATACAATATCATAACAGGAATATAAACATGGCGAGATCAACAATAAGCGGAAAAAGATACTAAGATATTCATAGACCACGAGGTTAACAAAGCGAGTTTACATGATAAGCCGTCAAAACAATCATTTATACACTAACATGGACCGACGAATCAAAGAGTCACATAACGATATGGTAAACCGTTTGTCGAGTTATTAGCATGTCAATAGATAAATCGACAATCACATATTAATCATATCATAGCGGGGTAAACAGTAGTCACATAAGACATGCAAATAGCACAATCAAATTCAATAATCATATAATAACCCGATGCGTGAATGGAATGGTAGTAGAATGAGTCACATAAGGTCTTGAGTAATGATAAATCAATACGAAATATAGTGCGTTGGGGAATCGGAAGGTACAATATGGGTATATCAATAGTGTAAGGTCCATCGAAATCTATCCCGAGCCAACAAAACAAATCAATATCAATAGTGGCAATAGTCGCCATTAGTATCCAATAGTAGCCATTGTATTCGGAGGGTGACCTCGGAATACCAAACCAATAAGAGGAGACCTCGGTAACCAATGGAGTAGCTAGCTCCCAGATGTGAAGACGCGTATTGCACACGACATCATTCACCGACGGATCATAACATATCGATAATGAACAAATCTAGGATGCATCCATCGCCCTGCAGATAGATAGTGGCCATACAATATATATCGAGCTCATAATCGAGATATGAAAGGGCGGTGTGGAACATCACTCAACCACACTAGAGTCATGCCATTGGTGCATCAATGACACGGCCATGTTACCTTCATGGCTAGGGAACAATATTTGGCTCGGGTATCAATCTGAAGGGTTAAACAAAGGTCCACAGTGTAGCAGTATATCAGTCATAATAATCAAGAGGTTCAATATCAGTAATCCACAATTCAAAGGTTTATAGCAGTAGTCCAATATTAATGTCCAATATCAATATTTCAATATCAAAGGTTCAATAGCACAGATTCAATAGCACATGTCAATAGCAACAGTTCAGTAGCAATGGGTTCAATAACGGAAGTTCAGTAATAGTGGTTCAACAACAGAAGGGTCAATAGCAAAGCAAAGATTCGATAGCAATGGTTCAATAGCAATGGTAAATAGCAAAGGATCAATAGCAATGAAATATCATAAGCGAATAAATTCAAGGGATCGAGAAAGTCATGAAACCCCTCTTGAAAGGGATAGAATATCTGTACCTCAATCAAAGCAAGCAAAAATAGAAAGTACGGTCACAAGATGAATCAATCCCGCCGTCCGGAACCTATATGAATTCGATAACGCTTATTAAGATTCAGATTACTCATTTTAGACGGCTTTCCATTTTTAACAGGTTTCCACTTTTAGTAATCCTTCCATTTTAGCAACTTTCTATTTTAGGCAGGTTTCCATAATTAGTAACTTTCCGTATTTAGTAAACTTAGCCATTTATGACGCGTTTAAATACAAGTCTTTATCATCCCTTGTGTAACCCTTTTAATATCGAGCTATAACCCTCCTAAAATCAGATTTATACGAGTCATTACCATAACCAAGCTAAAACCTAGACCAAGTTCCATTTGACATAATAACACTAGATATATGCGCATGATCTAAGCATGATAAAACAAGGAAGAAAAGCATGTCGAGAAGGTTTTTACCAAGCAGATTTATGAACTAGTTTTTATTACATTTAAATCGACACATATGACGTAGGTTCATGATCTTATGCCCCTTAATATATAGGTACTTTATAACTTTGTTTTATCATTGATTGAGACATGGTTTAAGGTTCAAAAAGGCGCGCGTAGGGTGACAAGTACCCACGACCAGGACTAAAACATAACCAGTACATATGTAAGAGTTATACATGATTTTATGTAGACAATGTACTAGGCTTTCATGGCTTGGCTTAACACATTAAGTGACACAATATATAGGGTTTAAAAAGGACATGCGCATGGTGTTTTACAACAGATTCTATGGACCAGTTTTATTACATTTATCTCGTCCTATATACTGTGTGATTCATTATTTTATGTAGCAATATATTAGGTGTGCCTAGGCCCCTTTAACATCTGACGTACCATGTGATAAGAATGAAAAGAAAGCATGCATATGGTGTTTTACCCCATGACCAGAATTCCATACACAAAAGATATGTATAAGGTCTATTAATTGGCATATACAAAGATTACTTTCATGTGACATATTCTTAGGTCTCCTTTTTATGGTTAGGTTAAATATACCATATGACATGTTTATGTGCAATAGAGGCATGCGTAGGGCAGGCCTAAGTCTTGTCCAAAATCAGAAACAAAAGGTAAAAACAAGACTATGAAGGTTACCTCATAGACGAGGAACAAGGAAGGAGAAACAATGATTTAGGCCAAGCGACAACCTTTTTCTTGAGCCCCCTGAACCACGACAACAGCAGCAGTAACCCACAACCAAAAACCAAGCAATACTTAAACCAATTACACGTTTTCCAACCCTAGTACAACCCTTCTCTTGGGGCTTCTTTGTCGACAGAAAGCTGAAGGTGGAAGAGTGATTTTTTTGCCGTGACTTTTCAATAGGGAGGCTAGGGTTTATTTGTGGTTAAAATGTTCACATCAAAGGAGATATAAGGGGATAAGTTTGAGGTAAATATGGCAAGGATATGGAGTATAAATCGTGGGTTTTAGACCCAGCAAAGGGGAAGGAACAAAGACCAAATCAATGTTTTATTTACTTGACATTTTCTTTTTGTTACATTTATTTAATCATCTAGTATAAATATAAAGTGAAGTCCATGTAATGTTTTAAATGTGTCATATATAATATTGTAAGTTAAATGAAAGTTTAATTCTCCCTTGTCTTGCATAATTATTTGTGAGATAAACATGTAACGTGTTTACGATCTTCTTTCATATTACGAATGCTTTACAATGAGGGTATTATGGTCATTAAACACATTTACGGTTTTAGGGGGTTTTACAACTCTTCCCCTCTAAAAAAAAATTTTCGTCCTCGAAAATTGAAGTCGCAAGGGTACACAGAGACTTACGAGTTCAAGGCAGACGTAGCAATCCATAGTTTCACACAGATCATAACGAGAGGTACAGAATTCCAAACGAACATGAGGAGTGACAATAACGGATATCATTCATAGTCCAATCACGTACCAACCCTAGGCATTTCCCAAGATGTCGTATGATTTCAATAAGTTCAAATAATATGATCTCGGTATTATCACGTTGATCAGGCGTCATAATACTTGCATCACATAACAAGTCCTTATTGTCATCATATTCTGCCTCGGGTCATGACAAACCACACAACCAAATAACAAAGCAGATAAAATACTGGTGTAAGTAACATACCAAAATAGACCAGACTCATATATATGCAACATAAAATACATCAAACCAACTTACCATATCACAAAAGAAAGAAGGCCACCAACCTGCTCGAAACGGTTCCTCGTGACTCATTACTGACGATCCAAATATAAAGCTGAGATAATATCAAAATGCTAAATCATAAAACTTCATGATTCAAAACCGAGTTCTGACAAATCAAGGAAAAGTAATACTGATCAAAATCGCGTAACAATTATCAAACCGCCTCAAAACGCGTGACAAACAAATTAGAGCGATACAAGTCGCGCCCAATCGTATAAGTAGATGAACCCTCTCAGTCACCAGTTAAATCTTGTCTCCGTCTTTGCGCCTTTGGTTGATCCGTCCAGCTCCCTTCAGCAGCATCTTGACGTCTCCGGCAGTATCACGATCGGTTGCAGCTTCTGTTTCACGAACCTCTCCCGAAATTGTTGCAGCAATGCAGGTCGGCACCATCATCTTCGGCTCTACGAGTAATCTCCATCTAAACGACCAATAAACGAATGCGCGAAGATAAAGCAAAAAAAATCAAATGCAAAAGGAGAAGGTCAAATCAGCGAAGACAAAAGAATATCGAAGTTAAATCTGAACGACAATCAAAAGAAATAGGAAGAGATCAGAACAGACGGAAGCCTAATGTCTACCCAGTCCTCACAGGTCAATCCTAAGGTCAACAAGACGAAACCTTTGCTCTGAAACCATAATTGTAACACCCCAACCCGACAAGGGTAGAAGTGTCACATTCTGGTGTCATATCAGAACATACAAATAAAATATTTACAAACGGAAAACCTTAAAAATGAGGTATCAAATCATAAAAATGAGGAAAATACAATATCCAAAATGAAATGAAATATCAAAACAAAAACTCTTCAAAGTATGTCCAAATAATAAGGTAACTAGGGTTGGTTCACTCAGATAATCCAACTCTCAGCCCATCAAGCCCATCTTCAAACCTAAAGCGTGCGCAGGAAAAGAAATACTACCGAGCTTAAAAGCCCAAAGAGCAGATATAACAAAGCGAAAGCTAAATAAAAGCGAAACGAAAAGAAACAAAGGAAACCGATAACAAGGTCGCGTGAAAAGGAACAATGAGTCAATGAGGATCCTGCGAGAACACAATTATCTGAGATGTCCAAAGCGAGCGAGATAATGAGGAGAACGAAATAAAGCAAAGCATCATGACAAGCATACAAGCACATACAAACCGGTATACAAATCTTTGGAACATAAGCATAGCAGACGTCGTATCCACACAACATATACGGCATACAATCAATTCAGGAAAAACAGAAGACATACAAGTCAAACAGACATCTAAAGGCAAGCGGAAGAAATTAATTAGTAAGAGAGCTTGGAAATCACACAAGTCAAGTAACCCACAATTAATTACATACAATATCATAACAGGAATATAAACATGGCGGATCAACAATAGCGAAAAAAGATACTATGAGATATTCATAGACCACGAGGTTAACAAAGCGAGTTTACATGATAAGTCGTCAAAACAATCATTTATACACTAACATGGACCGAGACGAATCAAAGAGTCACATAACAAGATGGTCAACCGTTTGTCGATTATTAGCATGTCAATAGATAAATCAGACAATCACATATTAATCATATCATAGCGAGGGTAAGCAGTAGTCACATAAGACATGCAAATAGCACAATCAAATTCAATAATCATATAATAACCCGATGCGTGAATGGAATGGTAGTAGAATGAGTCACATAAAGTCTTGAGTAATGCAGACAATCAATACGAGAATATAGTACGTTGGGGAATATAGAAGGTACAATATGGGTATATCAATAGTGTAAGGTGCGCCGTAAATCTATCCCGAGCCAACAAAACAAATCAATATCAATAGTGGCAATAGTCGCCATTAGTATCCAATAGTAGCCATTGTATTCGGAGGGTGACCTCGGAATACCAAACCAATAAGAGGAGACCTCGGTAACCAATGGAGTAGCTAGCTCCCGGATCGTGAAGACGCGTATTGCACGACATCATTCACGGACAAATCATAACATATCGGATAATGAACAAATCTAGGATGCATCCATCGCCCCTGCAGACGATAGTGGCCATACAATATATATCGAGCTCATAATCGAGATATGAAGGGACGGTGTGGAACATCACTCAACCACACTAGAGTCATGCCATTGGTGCATCAATGACACGGCCATGTTACCTTCATGGCTGGGAACAATATTTGGCTCGGTATCAATCGAAGGGTTAAACAAAGGTCCACGGTGTAGCGATATATCGATCCATAATAATCAAGAGGTTCAATATCAGTAATCCACAATTCAAAGGTTTATAGCAGTAGTCCAATATTAATGTCCAATATCAATATTTCAATATCAAAGGTTCAATAGCACAGATTCAATAGCACATGTCAATAGCAACAGTTCAGTAGCAATGGGTTCAATAACGGAAGTTCAGTAATAGTGGTTCAACAACAGAAGGGTCAATAGCAAAGCAAAGATTCGATAGCAATGGTTCAATAGCAATGGTAAATAGCAAAGGATCAATAGCAATGAAATATCATAAGCGAATAAATTCAAGGGATCAGAAAGTCATGGAAACCCCTACTGAAAAGGGATAGAATATCTGTACCTCAATCAAAGCAAGCAAAAATAGAAAGTACGGTCACACGATGAATCAATCCCGCCGTCCGGAACCTATATGAATTCGATAACGCTTATTAAGAATCAGATTACTCATTTTAGACGGCTTTCCATTTTTAACAGGTTTCCACTTTTAGTAATCCTTCCATTTTAAGCAACTTTCTATTTTAGGCAGGTTTCCATAATTAGTAACTTTCCGTATTTAGTAAGCTTAGCCATTTATGACGCGTTTAAAGACAAGTCTTTATCATCCCTTGTGTAACCCTTATAATATCGAGCTATAACCCTCCTAAAATCAGATTTATACGAGTCATTACCATAACCAAGCTAAAACCTAGACCAAGTTCCATTTGACATAATAACACTAGATATATGCGCATGATCTAAGCATGATAAAACAAGGAAGAAAAGTATGTCGAGAAGGTTTTTACCAAGCAGATTTATGAACTAGTTTTTATTACATTTAAATCGACACATATGACTTAGGTTCATGATCTTATGCCCCTTAATATATAGGTACTTTATAACTTTGTTTTATCATTGATTGAGACATGGTTTAAGGTTCAAAAAGGCGCGCGTAGGGTGACAAGTACCCACGACCAGGACTAAAACATAACCAGTACATATGTAAGATTTATACATGATTTTATGTAGACAATGTACTAGGCTTTCATGGCTTGGCTTAACACATTAAGTGACACAATATATAGGGTTTAGAAAGGACATGCGCATGGTGTTTTACAATAGATTCTATGGACCGGTTTTATTACATTTATCTCGTCCTATATACTGTGTGATTCATTATTTTATGTAGCAATATATTAGGTGTGCCTAGGCCCTTTAACATCGGCGTACCATGTGATAAGAATGAAAAGAAAGCATGCATATGGTGTTTTACCCCATGACCGAATTCCATACACAAAGATATGTATAAGGTCTATTAATTGGCATATACAAAGATTACTTTCATGTGACATATTCTTAGGTCTCCTTTTATGGTTAGGTTAAATATACCATATGACATGTTTATGTGCAATAGAGGCATCGTAGGGGCGAGGCCTAAGTCTTGTCCAAAATCAGAAACAAAAGGTAAAAACAAGACTATGAAGGTTACCTCCTAGACGAGGAACAAGGAAGGAGAAACAATGATTTAGGCCAAGCGACAACCTTTTTCTTGAGCCCCCTGAACCACGACAACAGCAGCAGTAACCCACAACCAAAAACCAAGCAACACTTAAACCAATTACACGTTTTCCAACCCTAGTTCAACCCTTATCTTGGGGCTTCTTTGTCGACAGAAAGCTGAAGGTGGAAGAGTGATTTTTTTGCCGTGACTTTTCAATAGGGAGGCTAGGGTTTATTTGTGGTTAAAATGTTCACATGAAAGGAGATATAAGGGGATAAGTTTGAGGTAAATATGGCAAGGATATGGATTATAAATCGTGGGTTTTAGATCGAGCAAAGGGGAAGGAACAAAGACCAAATCAATGTTTTATTTACTTGACATTTTCTTTTTGTTACATTTATTTAATCATCTAGTATAAATATAAAGTGAAGTCTATGTAATGTTTTAAATGTGTCATATATAATATTGTAAGTTAAATGAAAGTTTAATTCTCCCTTGTCTTCTTGCATAATTATTTGTGAGATAAACATGTAACGTGTTTACGATCTTCTTTCATATTACGAATGCTTTACAATGAGGGTATTATGGTCATTAAACACATTTACGGTTTTAGGGGGTTTTACACATACCATGACATAACATTAAATCTTTAGATCACCACATTATAACGTATAAACGGACTTTTGATGAAATATCGTTTGAAAATATTTAATTTGAAACCACTGAAGAATTGACAAATTAAAGTCCGGTTGATTTCAAAACATTGAATCGATTTATTTTCAAAACAATATTTTTCCATTTTCAAAACAATATTTTTCAAAGTTTTAGAAAAATGGTATCATCACTATTATCCCTGCACAAGGATACGTTAGGTCGTTGAGCCGCTTTTGTTGTTGTTGCTGTAAGGCAGGAAGAAAACCATCTGCTGATGCAGTGAGACTTCTTACGTTGCATTTTAATGCCAACTGAGGTCAAATTAAGCTCCGTTTCTTCATTTGTCGACCCAAGAAATCGTTACCCTCTCCTTTCGGCATCCAATCATATTCAATTGTGGGATCCAGATCGGGAACATTCTTAGATACCAATATACATGCATACGTTAGTGAGCACACATACAGATATGTGGTGGTCGACATCACCCAGACAGCAATTGACTAATACAAGTCAATCCAACATATCAAACAGTTCATATATGGCATGGGATTATTTATGTGTTCATCAAACTCTAATCATCTAATCCTAACAAACATATCCTAGGCACCTAGTCCTTCAACATAGGTTAACATCATTTTTCAATTAAGCATATAGGATAATTAGATAATCTCGTTAGATGATATAGATTTGAAAACATTCTCCCCCTCAATCAATGACTCATTTTCTGGAAACTTTAAAAGCGCTGAAGTCATTGATTGAGTTTTCAATAATTATAAAAAATCTAATTCTGATTGATTTCTCAAGCAACTCATTACCACCATTTTTGAAATACAACAAACATTTTTCTGAAGAATTTTAGACGGAAAAACATTTGTGTAGGAACAGCAGTCCTTCGACATACTTTCCTCAAATAGTTTTAGGATAAGTGCACGAAATATTTGAAAATTGGTTTAGCGCAACACTTTCCTTCCTTGAAGAGCGGGTTGCTATCTGAGATAATAGCAAACCATGGTTTAGGTGCGGGTCACAGTCTGAAATAACTGCAAGCCATATTTTGAGACATGTTTAGAAAGAAATATTTACACCTCCTGCTCGAACTTCATCTAAAGTCCCGTGCCATTATTGAATGACATTTCTAAGACCGTAGATGTTATCGATACCAGAAGACATGTCTTGAGAAAACATATTTTTGGTATTTTTAATTTTTTTTTAATTTGTTTTTTTTTAATTATTTGATTTTTATGGGTTTTTTATTGGTTTTATAGTTTTCTATTTTGATTTTGTTGGTTTTATATTTTTTTATTTTGCTTTTTGAAAAATATATATACATAGATAGATTAGATGATATATTTTAAGAAGATGATGATACGATACCGAGATAAGGATATCGAGCACCCGTTGTAGAAGATAGAAGTCATCATCCTAAAACTTTCACCACCAAAGCTTAGAGGCTCTTGAATGGTCGTCGAAATTGAGCTGCAGAAAGTGAGACTTTGGTAGCTTCCCCCATACCAACAACCTTAGAATAAAGACCATTTTCCCAAGAAGAAGAATGAGAAGGAAGCAGTCTCATTGAATGAAGCTCAAGACCCAAGAACATGAGAACACCGAGGTAATGAGTTAAGACATTGATCGTCTTTGCGGTTATCAAGTCCGAATTACTTGATGAAGACCGATCACATGAACTGTTATGCGTCCCGATGTACACATTACTCTTGAGAATGACCGATTGTCTTATTCAGGAGACAATACATCAACATCTTCATTTTACCAAATGCATTCGGTTATCTTCCATATAACCAATCACCCATAATGTACACAAGTACCCAACGAGTAGAGACAACAACATCACACTAAGCGGTTGAATCACCTATCTCCTCTGCGGATGTCAACTCTAGAATAGCGATTAAGCTCGATCATGTGAATATGTTGTCCGACCACGATGTACACATATATCTCCCACGATCGTTGCGATCTCATCGAGAATCATCATTACATTGTGTACATGAAGCACTAACCGGAAGCACTTTATCATAAATCATATAGAAGATGTCGATATGCAATATCATCTCACGAACCAAATATTCTTTTCACATTTCTTCTAATCGAACGCTAAAGTAACACATACCAAAGTCTCCGAGACCATTTCCCCAATTAGTTGGAATAATAAACCAAAGGCTACGAGTTAAACACCGAGTTTCTCTACGGTTATGACCATTTTGTTCGGGATAACTTCAATCGGTAGAAGTGTTAAGTTCATCATGTGTACTCGTTGTGCTTTTAGATATATGTCTCCTTCCCCTTGCTAGTTTTGATACCTCAGTTCAACAAAACATAATATACCCAAAACTTCGAAATCTTGTGAGAAGAACTCAAATAGCCCAAATGAATCTGTGAGAATCAAGCGCAGCGGAAACTCTCTCGACTATCTTTATCAACCCATATGTAGACAATTTGAAGTGACTCGATGAAGAATACCCGATATACCAAACTTGAAACGAAGTCAAATTCCACATTTGTATCTTAAGCTTGCACTTAATAATGGAAGAACGGTGTCGAGATTTTATGCTTCAACCAAATTTCTAAGTACTCACTACTCAAGCAAAGTATGAGACATTAACACCTCTTGCAATTATCCACATTTGTCATATCGTGTGACCTTTGAGTAAAACAAATTAACTCCTAATAGTGATAGTTAACGGTCTTCAACCATCCACCTCGACTGCTGGTAACTATATAACCCAAGACTTCAACTCAAATTCTTAAGCCCGAGCAAGTTATACAATAAGAACACGCCTTTGTGAACGTCAACTTCAGCCTCAAATAAGTGATAAATGAGTAACTTCGAAGTAATCAACTTGTGTTAAATGTCCAACACGTGAACAATCATACAATCGGATGAACCATGACCCACTGAATGAACCGGAGCAAATGATTCCTCAACATCAATGCATTCTTCCTTAAGGTATACATGTAGAAACTGATCTGGAAGATTTACCAAAAAAATGTCTTCTAGCGGATGAGGTAGTCATTTTCCTTAATGTTCATGTGGTTGATTTATAGCATGCACAATGAGAGGAACACTAATCCGTGAAGATTTGGCAAAGGAATACCAAAGAGCGGATCATTATTTAGTAGTGCAACTACTACTATCATGATAGTCATTATCAACGCCTTGTGAAGTAACTGAAGATAAGGTTTTTTGAGAATTCTGAGAAGTACTTCTTAGATGGTGAACCGGTTGAGTCGGTAGGAACCGGAGCATGAGCTTGTTTGGATGATCAACATTCGTTGGAGGTTGGAAGTACTCATCAAAATATCATTGAAAAACACCGAGTCCCAAACAATGAATCCCAGTTATCCTTTGTAAGTGAAGCATTAGGCATTGGAGGAGAGTCATCAAAAATCAAACAATGAATCATTGCTGAAGAATATGAGCAAGTCTAATTGGGGATTAAATTTGGCTTTTCAATCTCCCCCAATTAGTGCTCTCCCCTAAACTGACGAATATTTTCAAGTGTTCTTCTCATCCCGGATTAAGAAGAAGTCTTGAGATCATCAAATGCAATTCGTCTTTAGTCTTCTAACATGTAGCAGAAAATGTAGATTAGACTGTAGACTAGACCTTCTTCAAGAATGTCCGAATGGGGAAATAGACAGTTAAAATCTTCTTCACACCAAAGGCATTCCGTTAACTTGTAAATAGCAAATCCCTTAATTAAAATCCTCCCAATCAAACAAGAACGAGAAAGATGTTCATCAAAGAAATCGACCAAGAACTAGAAGCACTTTGTCATTTAATCATATCGGCCGTGTGAAGATGTCAACCAGCGGCTCTTAGAAGAAACTACATGTGAAGATGATCCTATAAGAAGAAGCTCGGTTCTTACATGAGTTAGGGCCGTTTGACCATATATTCTCAAATACCAATCAACCATGCAAAAATTCACACTTTTCTCCCTCAAGAATTGCATACGGAGATGCCATTCTTGATTAAACAAGTGATTATCATTTAAATGTATTCAATTCACACTTCTCCCCCGCAAAATTAGCACATGATGTCGCCATCTTCATTATATTGAGCAAGTGGAATAAGAGTAATTATCAGTAGTCCAGTTCACTTGATGACTGAAGCGCATGGAAAAAGCATGAAGCATGTTGATGACGAGTGTCGATGAGAATGGTCATAAACATGAAGATTTCTCTTCTTTTGAAGATAAAGCACACTGAAGCGTACACTTTTATTTTCTGTGAAGTATGGGGCCTGAAGTGTTATCTGCAGTCGCCATAATGATGAAGAACTAGGCCTGAACTGATGTGAACAGACATCATAGCCGAATGAATATCAAGATTGAGTTACTTGAACCCGTGAGTTATGAGATATCAATCCTTGTGTTATCCACACTTTAAACCAATCCATGTATTGAAGGATCGAAGTATCTGCAACTGAGTAAGGACTACCTGCACTAACATTACAAGCTTGTTTGCATATATATCGGTTAGTGACATTAGTATCCAAACCCTTTGAGGTTTCACAGTCAACCTTGATTTTGCCATCAGAAAACAGCTTTCCGGTAGGTATCCACCTAAGTCCAGCATCCTTAAACATTCTACCATATGGTATCCACTTATGGCAAGGTCTAGGATTGTTGATATTTTTATGCATAGTGGAAGACTTATCCTTATTCCTAGTTTCCATAGGTTTTGTAGTTGGTATCCATCTAGGCGAAGTTTTCAGTTTGTTTTGCTTCATATCCACAGAAGATGACTTAGTGAAAATCCTAGACTTAACAGGTTGAACCTTTTCCTGAGCATTTACTTTCTTCAGGGATTTTGTAAAACAATTATCATGAGTTCCCCTAAAGATGCATTTCATATAATTCAAGCAAACATCTTGTTTGGATTTAGAAAATGATCTAGAGTTCTTAGAGTGATCTGCTATGGGAATTGCTTTATTCGAAACGCAACTACTCTTAGATCCACGCCAATCCCTAGTCTTTAGTTTAGTGTTACCAGGTAAAGGTTTAGAACTACTAGCAGTGCCTTGAAATCTTGAACAATTCATCACCCTAGGTCTTGCACCTAAAATTACATCTTTTGAATCATGCCTTCTTTCTAGCCATTTCTAGATAAGAGTTCTTATACAAGTCATTCATAGCATTTTCCTAGGCAAGTAAGGTGAAGTATTTGGTTTTGTCAAAACTTGTTTCGCATCAACTTGGGAGGCAAACCGCGTTTTGAAAATTTTGGTAGTTCGGATCTAAACGCATTCGGTTGTCTAATAAGCGTGGGAAAACTAGAAGGGGGTTGAATAGTTTTGCCGATTTTAAGTTGATTTCAAAAACTTTAGATTCGATATTATGTGAAATCGTATGGATGTTGAGCGTATAGATCTAATGATAATGTAAGTAAATAAACAAAGATAAGGGATAGAAATGACACAACCGATTTATAGTGGTTCGGCTACAAGGACACCTTCCTTGCCCTACTCCACTCCCAGAGTCACCTACTCGAGTTCAAGCACTATGTCAACAAACTCCTTCACTTGGCGAAGAAGCCTTCACAACGTTGCTTACACTTTATCCGGTACAAAGCTAGATACCGAGTCCGTAGCAGTGAACCAAACCAACACAACTATTACACAACAAATATGTGAAATATCAAATACAACATCTTCGCTCAGAAATCTTGCGGGTGACAAATCAATCAAGGACCCCTGCTTGGATGACTTGTAGAATGCTCGTGATCTCGCCTTAGAGAAGGACCTATATGAGGATCACAAATAGAAAGAAAAGAAGGACAACTCTCTAGATCAAGTGATCTATATGTTAGAAGAGAATGAGAGTGTATGAGAGATTTAGTAAGAAGAGGGTGAGTTAGAATGAAGAAATGGCTCTCTATTTATAGGCAAATTTCCTCCTTGTTCACACGGATCCCACGGATCCCTTCCACTGGGATCCGGCTAGCACAAAGCTAGGGATCCGTGGAGCGCCCTCTTTGCCCATGGGTTTTTGGTTATGGGTCATGGGTTGGTCCATGGGTTATATCTAGATTCAATGTATCTAAGTATACATTGTATCAAGTCTCTTTGGGTATGGGTTAAGATCCATGGGTTGTGATTTTACCCATCCTAATTAACTATTACAACAAATGCTTTAGTTACTACATTTTGTATTTAAAAGATTATATGTAAATGCTTTACAAAAATAACATGTATCCTTATAATTATACTTAAGACAACATTATATATGTTATCAACAAAACACAAAGAGATCGCAAAATATTAATAAATGTTTTTACGGTTTATTTGTATTAACAATCTCCCCCTTTTTGTTGATGACAAAATATAATGTTATGATGAGTAAAACTTAAGAATAGATGTAAGTTTTGAAAGCTCCTAAGTTTTACTTCTTCTCCCCTTTCGCAGCGAAACAAAAGTTAACCCTTGGAGGAAAAAGTAGTCTACTTACTCCCCTCGACGGTAGCTCCCCTAGTTTGGGCGTCAAGAGAAAAAAATCTACAAAGAAAGTTAGTAACATGCTTAATTGATCTTATGGTTGTCGAGAAACAAGATATGGAGCCAAGGTATGTAAACAAGGCCTTGTAATAAAGCGACAAATTGTAGTGGTAGTTAAGCCACTTACAAGCATGTAAAAATAAGAACAAGACTTGTTCTTGAAAATGACAAAAGATATTAAAAGTGAAAAATAGTAGTAGAGATTCCTTCCATGCTTGCATAAGGTTATGGATGGAGGTTTTGATGAGTAATTGTATTGATGCGATCAAGGATGAGGTTGAGTATGAAACGCATTTCTTCCCTAACTTCTAATGCAATTTCCTAGTGGATTGGCAATGTTCACAATGTAAATGATGTGGGTAATGAGTGCGGAAGTTTTACGGGTTGTTTTGATTTGAGTTATCACGGAAGTTGTGGTGGAAAAATAGGAAAATATGGATCAAAATCCGGAATGTTTGTATGTGGTGGTGGAAAAGAACCTAGATGTTCTTGTAATGTGATGGGAGCTAGAGGTGGTGATGTTTCAAGATCTTGAAAAATAGTATTTGGTGATGTGGGGGGTGTGGAAAAGACTATTTCTTTTTCCTTAGGTTGGGTAGATCTTGTTGGAGTCCTAAGGAGTTCCAAGAGAGTTATTTTAGGTGGTGATGAAGTTGGTGCTATAATGGAAGCATCTTGTGGTGAGTTATTTGAGGATGAATCATTTGAGGTTGGTTTTGCTAAACAACAAGATCGGATACTAATCCGTGCGGGTATCCTAGCATTTGATTGTGGTATTTTGGATGGTGGAAGTACAAAGGTTTGGATATCATGATTGTTTGTACTAGATGATTCTCCTAAAGGGTTTTTGGATGACATGATGAAGTGTGTTTGTGAGAAGGAGATGGAGTATGCAAGCATTTTGGGAGTTATATATAGAAAAACAACACATTGTAATGAATGCTTGACCCAAAATGTGGATTAAAATCTAATGATTAGATATGAATTCATGGCATGTGATCATGAGAACACAAGCATTAAAGAACATACTCCCAAAATAAAACAAATGTGGATTTTTCATCCAAAATGACAAAAATAGAAGTTGAAAGCGACACGATACACGGATCCCACGGATCCTTCCTCGAGGGATCCGTCCAAAGATGAAGGCCGGATCCGTGGGTCTGTGTTTGAGCGGTACAAAATTCTCCTTTGGAAATATTTTTGCCTATTGTGTGCCTATATGCAGACTATTTGGAGTTGCGGTTATCTCGACCCCTAAAAGAAATAAAACTAAACTAGAAGAATAAAAGTATCCTATTGAGATAACCCGAAAACACATATTTAGTACATAAGTACGTAATCTTGTGTTGTCAATGCTCCTAATTCATTGTAGCTTAAATGAATGTACCCGAAAACACATATTAGTTATGTGTCCCTTTAGCATTCAAAAGACATGAGATGCAATGAAAGCGGGTTTTACTTTGTATTAATAATGAAAAGCGATTTGTCCTAGGCGTGAAATTGCTTTTGTGAAATTGATACTGGGAAGGTATCATCCTTTTAGAAAACATTGTGAAAGTAGGTTTTCTTTGAAAATGTGTATATAAAAAGTAGGAGAGCATGACTTGAGTCTATCATACCAAGCTTTTGGAGCTTGTTTAAGACCGTAAAGGGCTTTCTTTAACTTATACACATGTTTAGGTTTTCAAAATCGATGAAGCACGGAGGTTGAGCTACATATACTTCTTCATTAATAAAACCATTTAGAAAAGCACTTTTGACATCTATTTGATAAAGCTTTAGATCATTAGCACAAGCATACGCAAGAAGTATTCTTATAGACTCTAATCTAGCCACGGGGGCATAGGTCTCATCAAAGTCTATTCCTTCTTGTTGGTTATACCCTTGGGCAACGAGTCTAGCCTTATTTATAGACACTACTCCATTTGCATCTAATTTGTTTTTATAAACCCATTTGGTTCCTATTATGGTTTGATTACTAGGTGGAGGGACAAGTGTCCAAACATCATTAGAAACAAATTGATTTAATTCTTCTTGCATAGCCATTACCCAACTTTCATCTTTTATGGCTTCTTGTGTATTCTTAGTTTCTATGGTTGAAACAAAACAAAATAAACTACTTTGGTTTTGAACTTGAGACCTTAATGTTCTTTCGTTTAGCTTTCCTATGAACTTATCTATGGGGTGATCTTTGGACTCTTTAATGTTTATGACTTCATTATTTAAAGGTTCTTCTTCTTCATTTATCTTTTTCCTTATTACTATAGCTTTACTTTCTACAATCTCGTCATCAACAAGAGGTGGAGAGGGTTTGGGTAGACTTTCATCAAATTTTATATTTAATGACTCTTCTACCTTCATTGTTTCTTTGTTTAATATGACGTAAGCTTTGCTATTTGGAGAGTAACCTAGAAAGATACCTTCAGTTGATTTAGGATCAAATTTTGTAAGGTAATCTTTAGTGTTAAGAATAAAACATTTGCTACCTAAGACTCTAAAGTGATCTAAAGTAGGCTCTTTGCCTCGGAGTAACTAGTATGGAGTTTTACCTAAGATTGGTCTAATTAAGACTCGATTGAGTATGTACGTTGAAGTATCAACGACATTGCACCAAAACTTTTGAGGTATGGATTGCTCATTAAGCATGGTGCGACTCATTTCTTGTAGGGTTCTATTCTTTCTTTCAACTACCTTATTCGATTGTGGAGTGCGCGGAGCCGAGAAGTTGTGAGTAATACCATTAGCGTCACAAAAAGCTCCAAATTGCACTTCATTATCGAATTCCCTACCATGATCCGTTCTAATAGACACTATAGGACTTCCTAGTTGTCTTTTGATTTTCTTGCTTAATATTTCAAAATAATTAAACGTTTTCGTTTTGTTCTTTAAGAATTTTGTCCATGTGTACCTAGAGTAATCATCCACTATGACCAAAGTGTAATAGTTGCCTCCATAACTTTGGATAGCGGATGGACCAAATAAATCCATGTGTAGTAATTCTAGACACTTAGTTGTAGACACCATGTTTTTAGCATTATGACTAGAATGGACTTGTTTTCCTAAATTACAAGCATCACAAAAGTGATGTTCATATTTTAACTTAGGTAGATCTCTTACTAGATCTTTGGATGATAGCGATTGAAGAAGTCGCATATTGGCATGACCCAATCTTCGATGCCATAAGGTCGAAGTATCATCCATAGAGGTAAGACATAGTTTGTCTTTAGGTTCATTACCGATTTTAATGACATAGACTCCATGTTTCCTAATTCCTCTTCCTATGGTTATGCCATTTTTAATATCTTACTACGGTTTGGTAAAAGTACATTGCACTTTTATCACATATTTTTCCTATACTTAAGAGGTTAAAGTTTAGGTTTTCTCGTGACACACATTGTTAATGGTTAGAGATTTGTTAGAAATCGTACCTTTACCGATGATTTTACTTTTGCTATTTCCAAACACCACATTACCTCCATTGAAGAATTCATATGTGGAGAATAGATCTTTATTGCCGGTCATGTGCCTCGTGCACCCGCTATCCTTGACCCATTCATTCGGGTCTAGGTCGACCTTTAAGCACACCTAAGAAAACAATTAACTCAAAAGTTTGGTCCCTATTTGTTCATGGGTCCATTAGTGTTAAACATTCCATTCATGTTAGACATGTATGGATAAGATGAGTATGCATTCCATGGAGCAAAGTTTTGAAAAGGAAAACCATTTTGCATATTTGGGTTCCATCCCATTTGATGGTTACTTCTCGGGTAAACATTATTAGGTCTCCTAGATGGATTAGGTTTTGAAAAAGATGGAGCTTTATTTCTTGAAAAAATAGGATTATATTTTGGAGGTGGTTGTCTAGTGGTGAAATGAGTTTGTTTCTTTTTATTAATGATAACAAAATCAGTTCTAGATGAAGAAGCTACGTTATTACCACTGTTTGCTACAGCAGACCCACGGATCCCTGGCTTAACACTAGCCGGTTCCTTTTTATGGGATCCGTGGGATCCGCCACAACAATGGTGGTTTTCTAGTGCCTTAACAAATTGTGTTTCTTTGTTTTCACTAGTTGATGGATCAAGTTGTTGAATACCTAAACCTTTTGGTTGTTACGGTTTTAACACTATCTAATATCATATCTAAAGTATTCGTACTCATTCTAGCAATTTTAGAATCTAGTTGATCAACTAGTGTTTGAAGTTGAACGCAAAGTTCACATTCACCACTTGCTATTTTACCCTTTTCTAGGCGTTTCAAATTTGCTTTTAATTCTATGACTTCTTTATCTAAACGTTGGTTTTGACTTTTTAAAAGCTTGTTTTTGTTAATTAGTTTTAAGCTAATATTGCACAGTTTGTCATATTCATTATGCAATGAGTCGTCATCTAGTGATGAGCTACTATAGTATTCGTGACATACCTCGTCATTTGCCATGAGACAAATTTCTTCATCCTCCTCGTCGCTCATTCCCCACGTGCTGCTCACGAACGCCTTTTGATCATCCCATTTGGGACACTTACTAATAAAGTGGTTTGGGTCCCCACATTTAAAGCAAGCACGATCATCCCTTGGCTTCTCGTCCTCTTTGCTTTTCCGGAATCCTTTCTTGTCGTCATACGGTTGTTTGACGTATCCTCCCTTCCTTCTAAAGATCTTTTTAAAGTCCCTTACCGCCATAGCATACTCCTCGACGTCACTATCCGAAGAGGAGTTCTCTTCATCGCTTGAAGCCTTTTTGGCTTTAAGGGCAAGAGATTTGTGTTTCTCTTTCACCTTTGAGGCTTCAGAATATTTAGCAATGACAAGCTCGTAGACTTTTAAGTTGCCTATGAGTTCATCAAGGGTGAGGATTGTCAAATCTTTTGACTCTTCGATCGCCATCACCTTGGATCTCCACTTTGATGGAAGTGCCCTTAGATATCTCCTATCATGGTTACGGCTAGAAAAAGATTCATCAAGTGCTTGTAAAGATGTAATAATAATATTAAAATTAGCAAATGAATGATCTATAGTTTCCTCATCCGATATTGAAAATTGTTCATATTGTTGAACAAATAAATCAATTTTATTATTTTTAACTTGTTGATTATCGTGATGAGTTACAACTAAAGAATTCCAAATTTCTTTAGAGGTTTTAAGCATAGAAATTCTTTCAATTCCTTTTTGGGTAAAGCATTATACAAAACCATTTTAGCTTCACTATTTTTAAAAACTTTTCTTCAATTCATCACTTGGTTTATCATGGGGTATGTTAACTAAATTTCCTTTATCATCCTCAAAATCGCCTTAAACAATAATGTACCAAAGATCAATATCTTTAGACTTCACATACGTTTGAATCTATTTTCCAATATATAAAACCATTAGTTTCAAGTAGTGGTGGTCGTTGCATAGATTGCCCTTCATTGTAATTTTGAACCCATAGTGATCTAAAGTTTTTAAAATACGGTTTACTTTAAAACTTTTATAAACTTAGCTCTTGATGCCAATTGTGAAAAACTAGAAGGGGGGGTTGAATAGTTTTGCCGATTTTAAGTTAGTTTCAAAAACTTTAGATTCGATAATATGTGAGATCGTATGGATGTAGAGAAAGTATAGATCTAATGATAAAGAAAGTAAATAAAGTAAAGCAAAGGGATAGAAATGACACAACCGATTTATAGTGGTTCGGCTACAAGGACACCTTCCTTGCCCTACTCCACTCCCCGAGTGACCTACTCGAGAGTTCAAGCACTATGTCAACAAACTTCTTCAACTTGGCGGAGAAGCCTTCACAACGTTGCTTACACCTTTTTCCGGTACAAAGCTAAATACCGAGTCCGTAACACGATGGACCAAACCAACATGACTATTACACAACAAATATGTGAAATATCAAATACAAGATCTTTGCTACAGAAATCTTGTGGAGGAACAAATCAATCAAGGACCCCTTGCTTGGATGACTTGTAGAATGCACGTGATCTCGCCTTAGAGAAGGACCTATATGAGAATCACTAAAGAAAGAAATAAGGAAGTACTCTCTAGATCAAGTGATCTTTTGTTAGAAGACAATGAGAGTATATGAGAGAATTAGTAAGAAGAGGGTGAGTTAGAATGAAGAAATGGCTCTCTATTTATAGGCAAATTTACCCTTGTTCCCCGGATCCCACGGATCCCTCCCACAAGGATCCGTCTAGTGTAATCCTAGGGATCCGTGGGACGCTCCTCTTGCCCATGGGTTTTTTGGTTATGGGTCATGGGTTATGGGTTGGTCCATGGGTATTCTTTTAGATTCAATGTATCTAATGAGTACAATGTATCTAGTCTTGTGGATATGGGTCAATACCATGGGTTATGGATATTATCCATGGGTTGTGATTTTTACCCATCCTAATTAACTATTACAACAAATGATTAATTACAACATTTTTGTATTAGATGGCTATATGTAAATGCTTTACAAAAATAACATGTATCCTTATAATTGTACTTAAGATAACATTATATTTGTTATCAACAAAACACAAAGAGATCGCAAAATATTAATAAACGTTTTTACGGTTTATTTGTATTAACAATATCGCAATAGAGATTAGGGAAGAAATGCGAGTCATACTTAACCTAATCCTTGATCGCATCAACATCATTACTCATCAAAACCTCCATCCATAACCTTATGCAAGCATGGAAGGAATTATCTTTATTACTTTTAGTATTCTTTTTTGTCATTTTTTTAAAGAACAAGTCTTGTTCTTACTTTTACATGCTTGTATGTGGCATAAGTACCACTACGTTTTGTTGTTTTATTACAAGGCCTTGTTTACATACCTTGGATCCCAATCTTGATTCTCGTCAATCACAAGATTATTTATGCATGTTACTACTAACCCTTTCTTTATAGGATTTTATTTATTTTTTCTCACTTGACACCCTATTCTAGGAGGAGCTACCATCAAGGGGGAGTTAGCGATACGTGGACTATTTTTCCACTTTTTAATCCTTCGTTGGGTTAACTTTTTGTTTCGACAAAAAGGGCGAGAAGAAGTAAAACTTAGGCTTTCAGAATATACATCTAATCTTAAGTTTTACTCATCATAACATTGTGTTTTGTCATCAACAAAAAGGGGGAGATTGTTAATATAAATAAACCGTAAAAAATGTTTATTAATATTTAGCGATCTCTTTGTGTTTTGTTGATAACAAATACAATGTAATCATAAGTAAAATTATAAGGATACATGTTATTTTTGTAAAGCATTTACATATAGTCATTTAATACAAATTCTTGTAATAAATCATTTGTTGTAATAGTTTATTAGGATGGGTAAAAACCACAACCCATGGAGCATATCGATAACCCATGGTACTGACCCATATCCATTTGACTAGATGCATTGCATCTATTAGATACATTGTATCTAATGAAATACCCATGGACCAACCCATAAACCATGACCTATAACCAAAAAACCCATGGGCAAAGAGGAGCATCCCACGGATCCTTGGTGTTACACTAGACGGATCCCTTAAGGGAGGGATCTGTGGGATCCGTGGAACAGTGGAAAGATTTTTCCTATAAATAGAGAGTCATTTCTTCATTTCTATTCACCCCTCTTCTTACTAACTCTCTCATATACTCTTACACTCTTCTAACAGAAGATCACTTGAACTAGAGAGTTGTTCTTCTTTCTTCTATTGTGATTCTCATATAGGTCCTTCTCTAAGGCGAGATCACCAGCTTTCTACAAGTCATCCAAGCAAGGGTCCTTGATTGATTTGTTCCTCCACAAGATTTCTTTAGCAAAGATCTTGTATTTGATATTTCACATAGTTGTTGTGTAATAGTCGTGTTGGTTTGGTCCTCGGTGTTACGGACTGGGTATTTAGCTTTGTACCGGAAAAAGGTGTAAGCAACGTTGTGAAGGCTTCTCCACCAAGTTGAAGGAGTTTGTTGACATAGTGCTTGAACTCTCGAGTAGGTGACTCGGGGAGTGGAGTAGGGCAAGGAAGGTGTCCTTGTAGCCGAACCACTATAAATTGGTTGTGTCATTTCTATCCCTTACTTTACTTTCTTTACTTGCATTACTCTTAGATCTATACTTTATCTTCATCCATACGATTTCACATAACATCGAATCTAAAGTTTTTAGAAACTAACTTAAAATCGGCAAAACTATTCAACCCCCCCCCCCCTTTCTAGTTTTCCACACATCATAAACACTCTTAATTCCCAGATTAGGCAAACCCCGGATTTTAGCAACTCTATCAACCTCTTTAGCCCTTTTGACATTAAGAATTTGGAGGTTTAATCTAACTGTATTCACAATATTATTGAACAAAACATCAACAGATCTATCCCTCTTGTCAAAAAGTCTAGTATTTCTCTCCTGTCAAATAAAGTATACAGTAGCCCCAAAAGCTAGTCTTTGAATTATACTCCAAATAGAATTAATAATCCTCTTACCAAAAATCCCAGATATAACCTCAACCCACACATTAGAAAATCATCAAGCTTAGACATAGTTTCTATCCTATCCCACAAGTAACAAGAAAATACAGACAAAAAACAAGCGATTATGAGAGTCCATACATGATTTACACACAAGACATAAAGTGTTATTCAAATGAAACCACCTAGATAACCTATCTTTGGTTTTTAACCTACCCTTAATAGCCATCCAAAGGATAAAGCATGTCAGGGGATACATTGAGTATACCAGACATGTTAATACCACAAAACAACATGCATCTAAATTCATAAATTCTTACACACCTCTTTAACACTAAACTTAACCAACTCATTGTTCTTATTGAACCAAATAGATTTATCCTTAGACTCATTTAAGATAGCTACAATGACATCAACAACATCATCAAACCTACCCACCCAGTTCAAAGGCCAATATCCACATCTTCCAAAATACCATAAACACTCTTAATCCCCAGATTAGGCAAACCCCAGATTTCAGCAACTCTATCAACCTCTCTAGCCCTTTTGACATTGAGGATTAGGAGCTTTAATCGAATTGTATTCACAATATTATTGAACACAACATCAACAAATCTATCCCTCTTGTCAAAAAGTCCAGTATTTCTCTCCTGCCAAATAAAGTATACAGTAGCCCCAAAAGCTAGTCTTTGAATTATACTCCAAATAGAATTAATAGCCCTCTTACCTAAAATCCCATATATAACCTCAGCCCACACATTAGAAAATCATAAAGCTTAGACATAGGTTTTATCCTATCCCACAAGTAACAAGAAAATCCACACACAAAAAACAAGTGACTGTGAGAGTCCATACATGATTTACAAAGAGGACACAAAGTGTTATTCAAATGAAACTACCTAGATAACCTATCTTGGGTTTTTAACCTACCCTTAATAGACATCCAAAGGATAAAAGCATGTCAGGGGATATACTGAGTATACCAGATATGTTAATACCACAAAACAACATGCATCTAAATTCATAAATTCTTACACACCTCTTTAACACTAAACTTAACCAACTCATTTTTCTTATTGAACCAAATAGCTTTATCCTTAGACTCATTTAAGATAGGGACAAGGACATCAATAACATCATCAAACATACCCACCCAGTTCAAAGGCCAATTTCACTGATTATTATCAATCTAATCAAAAATGTTATCTTTAACATTATAACGATTATTAGGTTAAAAAACTGTGAGAAATCAACTTGCTAAAGGGCCATTAGCATGCCATTTATCAAACCAAATCAAATAACCTTTACCATTATCAATCTTAAAACCAACATAATTACAAATCTTGTCTTTAAGGCTCATTAATTGTTTCCAACACCAAGAAGCATCATTAAAAACACGCAACCCATTTAAGCTTATACGTTTCAACCCATTTAACCCAAAAAGAATCTTTTATAATCACAATATTCCATAAATTATTAATCATTAAGGCTTCATTCATAAGGATAGTAGACTTTATACTCACAGTTACCATTAAGCTTATCAGTCCAAGACACACTAGCAATCCCATTCCTATTCTCACCCTTTCCCCACAAGAAATTCTTAAACAACTTATCAATGCTAGAAAATATATGTTTAGGAATGATAAACATGGAGGCCCGATAAATATTTAGAGAGGCTAAAATAGCAGCTATCAATTGACCTTTTCTAGTAAATTAAAGTGACTTATTTTCCAATCATAAATCCTTATCAATTAATACCCTAAAATCAATATTCCTAAGTCTTTTAGTCATCAAAATGACACCTAAATAACTCACAAGAAAAACTCCTTCCTTAAAAGGCATAGCCAAAAGAATTTTCACCTAAATCTCAACAGGTAGTTTAAAGGAAAAAAAAGTACGTTTTTGCGTATTAGGATATAACCCTGAGCACATAATAAATTTACCTAAACCCTTCTAAGAATGCAAGCAGAGATACAATCACCATGACACAATATTACAAAAGAAACCAAGATCGAACTTTCTTTTATTTATAACAACGAACTTAGTTCGGAATTTATTTTAGATTTATGATTTAAAGTTTCGTTTCTGACCCAGACGGTACCAGGGTTACCGTCCGTACAATTAAGGGTGTCATCTGGTATTTTTACAATTTCTGACTGCTTAAAATTTCTTATTACTTTAGTTCCACTAGTTGATGCTTCACTTAGATTACAACCTAATCCCGTTTATCACCGGAGTGTTTTTGAATACTTAAAATTCCTTTTAGAGATTGAGTACTCTTTTCAAACTTTTAAAATTTATTTGCCTATTCTTTAAGTCTCTCGTTTTCTATCCATAGATTTTGACATGTCATACAACCGACATCAACTTCTTTGTTTCTTTCAAGTCTTTTAATCCTTTCTTTTAATTCTAGAATTCTTCCTCTAGTCTACTTCTAGCAACTTTTGACATTTTCTTTTTATTTATGATTTTTATGGTAGCTTCACATAGTCTATTATATTTATTTTGCAATGTGTCATTATCTATTGAAGAAGCATCATCACTATAATAAGAAGAATCGGAATGTACCTCATTTAACGCGTGTGCATAAGATATGTTTTGTTGTTGGGTTTCTCTTCATCTTCCTCACCGCTATCACTCCAAGAAACTCTGATAAACACCTTTTGGTTCTTGCTTCTCGTTGGTTTAGGATATTCCCCAATAAAGTGATTTGGATCTCCGCATCTAAAACATTTCCTATCTCCTTTACCTTTCTTGTCAATTAGGTTCTTTTGGAATGACTGATAAGGATTTAAAAGGTACACTTTTGAGGGGTCATTTAAGCCCTTAATCGACCATTTTTATATCCGTTACTGCTTAATTTCGTTCCTTTTCACTTTTTAAGTCTCTTGAAGGCAAAATGCTGGAATGATGCTTATTTTGACGAAAAGGCGTGAATATGTGAAGAAAATGGCTAAAGTCAATATCAAGACACTCAAGCTGCTGGAAGTGCACACGACGGGGTCACAAATAAAGGCGACGTCGTTCCTCTAATTGCGACGGCTCAGGAGTGAAATTGATATTTTGTACCGACGCCGGGCTTTAAAGAGTAGGCGTCACAACTCGGGCGACCTAGATCCGTCGACGCACGTCGAGAAGATGAACCCGACGGCGTCACAACCACAACGTGACGCCATCACAAAGTCGACTTGGTCAAGACAAAATCCTTGTTAGGTCACTAGTTTTATAACACAAGCTTATAGAGAAAGAGATGAAGGCGGATGAACAAGCTAAACACACAACCACACGTTAACAATAATACGGTTTAAGAGAAAGAGTGTATGTGAAAGAATAACTTGAACAACCAACCCTCAAATGAGGGTTTACAATAGTTTATATAGGCAAGGAGCTAGGGCAACACTCTCTCCTTCCCTATTCCTTATTGGGCTTGGGCCTCAAATTATGGGCCTTCTACATAAGTCGGACCTTAAACAAACATAAAGGCCGTAATAAAGCTACCTATTACATATGAAATATAAATACTTGAAATACTGTTTAGGAGTGATTCCAACAATCTCCCCTCAAGTATATATGAATGTAAACGGTGAAGGCGTTGATGTAATAGTAGCGGTGACGTCTTCGACATTCTTCTTTCTTGTGAGAGGAATTGTCTTGATTCGAACAATCTCTCGGTGTAGAGATAGTTATCTTTGAACAGATTATGCTTTGACGTCATCTTTGACTTTGTTCTTTGATCATTGTTCTTTGTGGTGAAAGTGATAGTATGTTGTTGTTTGCATCGATGCGCTTCAGTGCCTTCACGCTCCAAGGTTCCACGTCATTCTTCAACATGCTCACACGCTCTTTGACGGTGGAAATCAATACCGATGAAGTTCTTTAAGTCTTTAACTTTGTAGATTCTTTGGTTGATGAAGAATCATTCGATCGTTGTGTTGCATTCGAATAGAACTTCCATTAGTGATGATGTTGGCGTGAGCATGAGAAGAATCAACCGCGATCATCCCGCTCCGAGCTTCCATAAGAAGAAAACATTTCAAACGGTTAGTAATAAGCGGTTTCCAAGACTTACAAGTTAGAACTTGAGAGTGTTAACAACATAGTGTGAAAACACAACTCTAATTCTCACAAAGGCCGTTCTCGAACCGGAGTCCCACAGTGAGATAACACGATGTACCAAGTACATCTACATTCGGATGAGTCATTGAGGTACACCAAGCATCACCTCACGATCAGAGACCGATGAGACACACTCGCGTAATCCACGGGAGTTACAAGCGACCTGCATCGTGGCTGTTTGATGTTGACCTGGCGGAGTTTCCATTCAATCACCGAGGATCTCGATGTGAACCTCTCATAAATGTTCTCGATGATTGCTAAGATCTGAAGGACTCGATATGAACCATCGAATCATCAAGATCTTATTTGTTGATCAACAAGTGATTAAATGTCAAGTGTTCCTAAGAGATCTTTTGATGAATCTCGTGGCTCTAGACTCAATAGTGCGTTTTGGTTTTCCGAGCGGAGACTAGGGAGAGGGTCTCTTCTTCAATACCAAATGATCTCTAAGAGAAAGCCAATAGTTTATGTAGGGTTCCTGTGAGAATGAAACAAGCTTACGTGGAGAGAAACTTGAGTGGCTAAGAAGGTTTAGTGCATGCGTCATCGGGTCCATGACGACTTTTAATCTTCAATACCGGTGTCACCGAGTGACAACCAAGAGTATATGAATTGAACCCGGTGTCGCGCCTAAGTTGAATAACTGGAGGGCTATTTCTTTTCACCCTTTACTTTGCATTTCTTTTGATTCTTCAACTCCTTCTTTCTCGATTCTCATTTTCTCCTTTTACAATCATTCCTAAGGACTTCTAACACTAACTAATGGTAGTGTCCTTGGGTAGATCCTCCGACTCAGCGGATCATAGGACGATTATTCCTAACCTTAGTCACCTTATAACTCCATGACTATCCTATGTTTGCCATTCTAACCATCGTAAGTAAAAATATCTCTCAAAGGGTTTGTAGATGAAAACATGTTTGAACCACGATGAGAGATAAGTTTTGCATAAATACTCCCCTCCACATGTGCTTAATAGTTTTAATGGTTAATCTGCGGTGAGGAAAGAGCGCACTTTTGAATTGATCCACTAAAGATAGACAATCTCCCGCGAGACACGGTTACGTTGAATAGTTAAAGAGTTACATTGTCGCCTTTTAGGTGACAACTAGCTCTAATAACTACCTTGAAGGTGTAGACAAACCTTGGGAGGTTGTCAAACCCGTCGAGTTCATGTCTACCAAAAGTTTCTCGAATGGTACTTTCTACTCGACAAGTCCTTTGCGAGACACGCTTACATCACTAGCGAACTAGCTTGAAATTATTACCCGTCCGTGACAAGTCTTTTCGAGTTGCGAGACGCTAAGGATCACAATTCATTGGTTAAGTCTTTGCACACGAGAAAGCCAAGGGCTTGCACATGTTGCTTTACAAAACATATTTCTTATCACATAATTTTCTCCCCTCAAAATGGCATATAAGATGTTATTTTTGAAACATTTGAGAATAAATATGACCATTTTGAGTGTTGGGGAAGAGTGACCACTGTGAACAATTTGTGAACAAAGTTTTCATCAAATACTCCCCTCAACTAGTGATATAAACGGTTGAGGTTTTGAAATCATATGGGAAGTACTTGTCTTTTGAGCAAAACCTTGAAAATGAAAGGTTTGATAGGTTTTACTAAAAATAAGAAGCTTTCGCTCCTTTTATAAGGATTGTGGCATCGAGGCGTACTACGGGTCCTTTCTTGACAATTGCGGGTTGTACATCGTTATGTGTGCAAGCCATTTTAGGAAAAGATGAAATAAGTATGAAACAAATTAATCTTTCCCCAATTGACGATGTTTCGAAATAGCTCCCCTCGAATCGACAAGCTGTCTTTAGCGATTTGAAACTTTGATGAAGTCTACATTTCCTCTAACTTTTGACGGTTTTAGTATGCGCGGAATTTGTAGATGAGCGATAAACCACACAAAGAAAATCGACAAATTGCGGAAGATCCGCTCGAGGGTAGCATGCCGTAAATCAACAAGATCTTCTCACGTATGTAGATGCATCACACCAAACAAACCACGAAAGACGAAATGATATGACTTTTCCACGAATGTTGTGGTCTTTCGAATACTAATCAACGTGAATATGCAATAACTCGATGCTAAGACCGTGTGAGGCATCTTAACATCATATTTGGGTAACTTCACACAAGATAACCCGTGATAGTTGAGACAATAACAACGAATTAAGACGTTTGAACCTCATATCGTCTCATTTCTCCGTCGGTTTGAAGAAATTTTGGAGAGCATTGGGTTTTCGCAAGGAAGCACGTGAAAACGAAGAAGGAAGGGATGCCTACACTCTCCCCTCGATGTTTTCAATGAATCGTAATCATACACCACGTATGTTGATGATGAATTGAAGACATCGAAACCATGTATGAGGAGATAGTGAAACCATGTAAGTCCAAGCAATGAACAAGTGTGAAGTACCATAATATCTTAAGAGAATCAATCACGATAAAACATCTCTGTTCATACAATTTGATCATCAATTGTGTCATTGTTGTTGAAGCAGTTTGATCTTCGTTATAGAAGATTCGTTGTTGTTGTAGATTGGTGTATCTAAAATTAGATTATTATCGGTTGTGCGTGAAACATTCGATACATCCGAAGCACGACATTTGGCGTAATCTTTAACCGAGGAGCAAGCAATGTTTCCAATTCATGACGATTAAGTACAATGGTGGAACAAATGATGGATCATGATATTTTTGACGGTGAGAAGCGGGTCCTATGTCAGTATTGCGGTAGGAGCCATTCTCATTGTACCGCATAGAAAGATAGAAGGGGGCAAGAAAGAGAAAGACATGGATCCCCAAGTGTAACGGGTTCCGTGTTAGAGGCATAAAGATGTAGTGTCAATTATCTTGTTGACACCGAACATGCAATTTTGATGATTTCCTTTCACGCCTCACGGATGGATGTAGAGGTATCACACTTGTTTTGGTGCAACTACTTAGTATCTTGCCTGTAGGAATCCACATAAGACCGCAGCTTTGAAAACTCTACCGTTGGTATCCATCTAAGGTTAGATCTAAGGGATGTTGAAACTTCTTTTGGGAAGAATTTATGTCTATATTGATCCACCTATTAGGTTTCGAAAGTTTATGTTTAGATCAACGGGTTTATTTCTAACTGTTTGAGTTAACTTAGGTTTTGGTTTGCTACTAGCAAAGTGGTCGATAATACACTCGAAGGTGATACACTAGGTCGTGAACCTAAGATTCCATCCTTTTGAAGAAGTGCCCTTTTCTAGCCTTTTCTAGATCACGGTTCTTGTAATGTGTCATTTGAATCATATGAATCTTTACTTTTAATGCTTAGTTTAGACACGGTGTTGAACTAATCCTAGATTTGGCGAGAACGACCACAAGTTGAGGTTTAATGAGCGGTATAACGAAATGAAGCATTATTCATTGGCCGGAATGTGGGTATTGGTTTTGACAAATGATTATTCTCAACAACTTGGGAGGCAAACCGTGGTTTTGACGATTTTGAACGTTCGATATAAAAGCAGTTGGTTGTCTAACAAGCGATTGGTTTCGATTGGTTTTAGAGACGATTTCCCAAGATTGTTGGCTCGAGTTTAAAACATTGTTTTGCGGTTTAAGTTCAAGAGAGATGCAATGAGCCTCAAGTTTTGAAAAATCTTTTGAAACGAGAAATTGTCTTTTGAGAAGAATGATTTGATTCAAGAGTTTGATTTGACGTTTCATTGAATTGATTGCAAGAAAGGGCTCGGACATGAGATAGTTGTGCGACATTGTGCAACACATCGGTCAACCTCTCCTTCATTCTCGAATTCGGGTTGCTCAAGATGTTGTATCGCATTTGCGGCGAATATGATCAACGATGGGATTGTACCTCGACCATCCATTCTATGTCGGTGTCATAGGTGGGTAGGATATCTTCCTCAACCATTTGTTCTTCCGCACGCTTAGGCTCGGTGTCGTAGTTAAGTATGATATCTTCTCGGATCTGTCATTGTCATGTCGCTTCCAATGCTTCAACCTCATTGTCCGTGACACCGCGATTGCGAATCACCACATTCTCAGCGTCCATTTGAGCATTCCTTTCATGTCAAAGAACTCTTGCACCTTGTATGCATCGGGATATTGGCAATTAGATCTTGTCGGCTTAAATGCGGAGTTATAGCCATGAATCCTTCTTGCAATGCCACAAATGGATCTTTATGATCGAATCCATTTCACTCCCGCAAGAATCAAAGAGAAGAAAAGGTGCAAAGTCGATATAGCACACGAAGGTCGATATAGTGAATTGCAATTTCCTCCAAAATAATTTTGAAAATTTTGACTCTCAAAATTTGAAATTCACTATAAAATTCAATTCTAAGGTTGAAAGAAAAATTTGAGTTATGACAATTTTGACGCCAAATTTTACCCGAAAATTTGAATTTGGGCCCAAAATTTGAATTTTTGACCAAAATTTTCACGGTTAAACCAAAATTTGAATCTCGCGTAAAAATTGAACGTTTAGTCTCCTCGAAAAATTTGAATTTTTTTTTTTTTTTTTTTTTTTTTGATAACTTGTGTTGATGGATCTTTGTAGTCGAATGAACCTTTGTTGATGAAGTGTCCTTAGGCGTAGAAATCACAATAAAGCTTATGCGTAGAAACACCAAACTTACGGCGTAACAATGATAGTTACGGCGTAGGATTAGCTTACGCGTGGCGTGGAAAAGACTAAAGTTATCGTGAGGCAAAAGTTATGCGTGAAAAGTTAGGCGTAGGATCCACTTATCGTAAGACAAGGCTTATGCGTAAGATTAATCTTATGCGTTGGATTCAAAAGTGTAAAAATTAGTTTTAAGCGTACCAAAGATTGTGTTATCTTTACGCGTGACCCAAACCAAAACTTCAAAAACAAACGAGTACACCCAACTATTTGGCGATTGATACCATTGTTAGGTCACTAGTTTTATAACACAAGCTTATAGAGAAAGAGATGAAGCGGATGAACAAGCTAAACACACAACCACACGTTAACAATAATACGGTTTAAGAGAAAGAGTGTATGTGAAAGAATAACTTGAACAACCAACCTCAAATGAGGGTTTACAATAGTTATATAGGCAAGGAGCTAGGCAACACTCCTCTCCTTCCCTATTCCTTATTGGGCTTGGGCCTCGACATGGGCCTTCACATAAGTGGACCTTAAACAAACATAAAGGCGAATAAAGCTACCTATTACATATGAAATATAAATACTTGAAATCTTGTTTAGGAGTGATTCCAACAATCCTAATGGCAGCGATCCGACGGCGTCACAATTAAAGAGTGACCGTCGCAGTTGTAACTCTATATATAGAATTCAAATTTTCAGACTTTTAAAGAGGTAGAATTGTAGAGTAAAATCGTAAAATGATTTTGGTTTGTCTTGGGCAGTATCTTAGGGTTCTCATACCCTATTTTACAACAAGATAAGTAATCTACTTCATTGATTTCATTATGTCTTCGATTGTATGTGTGTATGCTTGCATGTTTACCATGTCCGGCTAATTTACTTGTGTGTTTGCTTACATCTATGAAACCTAGTTATAAAATATTGATTGGTTGTCTCTTATCTTAATTGTAATTGGCTTAGGATTGCAATAGGCCATCGTTGTGTTTTTAATGCTTGAGTAATCTTTGTGAACATTAGTTTATAATCGCCTAGAGTTATTGTAGGCTAAAAATCCAAAGATAACATTAGAGTTAGTTTATGAATCCTAGAGATTTTGTAGGCAATAACCTTAAGGTATCCTTAAAGAGTTAGGGAAAAAAGCATACCCTGTGACCTTAGAAGACACAACGCGTTAAGAATAAGGATGCGACAATTCAACCATCAATAAAAGATAACAAGGGAGTAATAGTATCTAGGTAGACACATTTTTAATCATCATACGAGCACACATCAATCAGACATAGACTACCCCTTAGCTTAGTTAATTAGATAAATAGATAGTAGAGTAATCGGTAGAAGTACCACCCCCCAAATCCAATGCCCCGAGATTCGTACCTTTCAATTTTCTAAAAAATATAAAAAAAATTAAAAAAATTAAAAAAATAATCTTCCTCAACCCTAACCTTAGCGTAGTAATTTATCACTAGCATTCTTATTCCCCTAAAGAACGATATCAATCCCGAGGCTTACCCTAATACTACACTACAACGATTAGGTTCACTACCTAGGAGGTTGAAAAACTTGCTCGAAGAAAATGAGTTTCCTTTGACCTTGAACGCGCGTTGTACGCGTATCAAGTTTTTTGCGCCGCTGCCGGGGAATAGAATAGCTAGTTAGGAGTCTATCTAGTTTAGATTCCCTTGCTTGATTCCTATCAAGTAAGATTTTTCTCGTTTTAGCTTCCTCGTAGTCTATCCCCTTCTTCGTGACCTTTGTTCGTAATCCTATCACTTTTCATCATGGAAGGTGATAATCAACCACCACTCATCAACCCACCACCAAATGACCCGCCAAGAGGCCGCACTCTTGGTGAATACTCAAGACCAAGCAACCTAGGCTATAGGAACACCATTGAGCTCCCCGATCAATCTCAAACTACGGCCCTTCGATCCGACACCATCCGGTTGGTGCAAAACGGATGTGCATTCCATGGAATTCATTCCGAAGATCCTAATCTGCATCTTAAGGATTTCCTTAAAATCTTCGATTCCATCGACCTCGATGCTACTACTCGGGAGACCACACGCTTGCGTCTCTTCCAATTCTCTCTACGGGACCAACCTAGTAATTGGCTTGAGCGACTTTCCGCCGGCTCCATCTCAAGTTGGGATGATCTCACTTCTCGTTTCCTTGCCCAATTTTTTCCTCCGGGGAGAACTACTACGCTTAGGAATGAAATCTTGATGTTCCAACAACGTCAAGGTGAATCTCTCTATGAAGCATGGACTCGATTCAAGGACTTTGATAACGCTACACACGTCGTTCGGGGTCAAAGGAACTTCCTTTTCGTCGAAAGAAGTTTTTCAACACCCTAGGCGGTGAACCTAATTGTTGTAGTGTAGTATTAGGGTAAGCCATGGGTATTGATATCGTTCTCTAGGGAATAGTGTCGTTAGGTGAAGTGTATGTCGATTTAAGTCTAAAGGTGAGAGATGATTATTTTGTATTTTATATTTTATGAATCTCGGTTTTGGAGGAGGGTGGAATTAGTTGCTAGTCAACTATCCCAAAAGATACTAACTAAATTATGGGTCTACCAGAACATGAAGCGTATCTACTTATGATGTATTACTCCTTGCTAGCTATCCAATTCTACCTCTTGAATTGTCACGTCCTATTGATGGTTGAATTGTCACGTCCTTATTCTTAACGTTGTGTTTTCTAAGGTCGTAAGGTGTGCATTCCCTAACTCTTTGAAGTCACCTTTAAGTGTAGTAAACGAAATCCACTAAGTCATTCATAAACTAACTTTGAGATTATCTTTGGGTTTAGTAAGCGAAATCCACTAAGTCATTCATAAACTATCCAAGATTTATCAAGTATTAAACACAACGATAGCCTAGTCGCACTCCTAAGCCAATTACAATTAAGATAAGAGACAACCAATCAAACAAGAGACAGAGGGATGCAAGAATTATAAACTAAACCAATTAGACTCATTGAAATTGTCACACCCTAATGATGAAGATAGACACAAGCATCACTAAGAAATCAATAAGATCTAATTAATTACATACAAGTTTCATACAATCATAAGCAAACACTAGGTGAATTAGCCAAGCATAATTAATGAAGAGCAAACAACAATCATAATTGAAGACATACCATAGGATTGGATTAACAAACAAACCATTACACGATGTTTATAGAGTGTTTGAAACCCTTTAAGTTGCGGAAAAACACCTACCTAAACCACGGAATCGGACTTAGGGTTTAGGGCTTACAAAAAGTGAAGTTATAATGTTATATTTATAGGCATATTTTACGTCGGCAAAGAGTGGCGTCACACCTAAAGAATGATGGCATCATGACCATTTTCACCAAACTATAGATTTTCTCGTCACGGTCGTGTGGGCCTTTGAATCACTTAAATCCGAGTTCGTATGCAAAAGTTATGGCCAAAACGATGTCGGCTACTTGGCGTGCATGTTGCGACTTGTGGCGTCACCTTATGGTTGTGGCGCGTCGGCTTCATCTTCGGCGCCGTCGGATCAAATCTAGGCCGTCTGAGTTGCGACGACCTACTCTTTTAAAACACAAGCCGTCACTTGTAAATAAGCAATTTGGCCAACGAGTCGTCACAAAAGTGATGCGACGGCGTCGCATATAACACCAAGGCCATCCCTTTAGTTCCAGTGATCGAGTGGCTCGATTCTTGACTTTGGCCATTTTCTTCGTGTATTCACGCCTTTTCATCCGAATAAGTGTCATTCCGATTTTTATCTTCAAGATACCTAAAAGTGAAAAGGAGCGATATTAAGTAATAACGGATACGAAAGTGATCAAATAAGGGCTTAAACGACCCTCAAAAGGTACATTTAAAACCTTATCAAATATCCCTACACTTGGTATTTGCTTGTCCTCAAGCAAATGTACTTTAGCCAATTAATTTATAAATTAAGGGTCATGAAGCATTGGTTTAAAACAATTCACAACACATATAAGCCCATAAAAGTCATAACAAGCACGAAAATTATATACTAGCACCTCACATGGGGTGTTTGGATACTCGCATCTCTTGGGTGTATATGAAATATAACAAGTTGGAAATGGAAGATAAACACTCATTAACGGTCCTAGTACATAGATTACCATAGGCTTGAGACTAGATCAAACCTCCATCGCTTTGGCGTAAGCACCTAGGAAAGACTATCAAAGAGGTCTTTTAAAGGGTTGTAATGTTAGGCTTATGGTAGGAAACAAAGGGTTTGGTGGGATAGGTTATTTAGTGGTGGCAAGTCAAAATCTTTTGTTACAAGCATGTGAAGAATGGCGTTGCTAAGCCAAGACTCGACACTCTAGACTCTAGATAACTGAAACAAACAAACATAAACTAAAGATAGATGTAGGATGGTAGCCCGTATGTAGTTTTATTTTTTTTAACACTCTATTTTTTTCTTTTTCTCTTTTTCTATTTTTTTTTCGATTTTTTTTTCCATACACTTTTACTCTACTATCCTCTACGGTAACATCAAAATGATAGGGATTTATAGGCACATCCCTACACTTGAGTTTTTATTACTCTAACACTAATTTGACCCGAATTGAAAAGATCAAAACACTTGGAGTACATTATTACGCAAATAAAGGGAATTTGAATTTAACGTTCCTTCCGTCATTTCATAAACTTTAACTTTTCCCATGAGTCCCAATCATCCCAAAGCGTGTACAAAGGATATGACTCGACTTAGCAACTTATGCAAGCAACTAGATAATTGAACTAAGGGTTTTTAGGGTGATAACAATAATGCACTAAAAGTGAGTGCATACAAGGTAGGCTAAGGCGATTTGGGTGTACATTTGGAGGTGGGGTGTAAACAATGCTCTTCATTGATATTCGGAAAACCGAAACATCACGAGAACCGCAAAAAGGATAGGCTCTGAGGGGTTAACTAGGGGTATCGTGTACTAAAAGTGAGTACAACGCAAGGGTGTGGGGGAATTACTCAACCGAGGTGGAAGAAGTAATTATATTACAGGTATCAAACAAGGGTTATCTTAATGCCTCTTATCATTTAGTTATTCCTAACTACAAAAGTGTAGTCTTACTAGCGATCTCGGGATGTATCACAAAACAAGTTCTAGAATCTAATATACTACCGGTTCACACTTTAAGCATTAAAGATGAATGCTTTAATTCCTACTAATCTAAGGCGATCCTCACATTTTGGGTGGAATTTAGGTGGTAAAGGGTTTTGTGCTAGTCATGTAACTTCCAATCCATGAGGCGCTTTTGTTAAGACTAATGGCACACTCCTATATGTCATGAAAATTAAAATTTGGTGCCAAATTACCCTAACCGACATTTTCTCATGGTTTATTACACAAATGCAATTGGATAAAGCAAATAATCAAGGATAAGCATAGTTTCAAAGTTCCGTTTATTTTCCTCCCTACACTTAAACCGAACATTGTCCCCAATGTTCCCCAAAAGTATCAAAGTTATGATAATAGAATGTAATTAAAAGCGAAGAAACTAATACTCCACGATTAGCTCGGTAGGATCTATGTGTGAAGTAGTGGTTAAATCTTTCTTCAAGAAGAATATTATGCGTGAAAAGCTCCTTCCAATCTTTTGTACCATCTTCTTGATAAATTAAACTGCACACTTGAAGAAAGCAGACAACCCATAGCATCAAACCGAACAAAGAAAAATCACGACAAGATGTAATTCGAGACTTAAATAAGATATAATGCTTGTGAAATGGATGTTTGCAGATTTTTGGAAAATTAAGACACGAAAATTCTAAAATTTATAAGTAGCACGAAAACGAGAAAAGTTAGAAGTTGTTTCTACTCCTCCCGACGCCGTCAATTGCGACCACAGCCGTCAGTTATCATGATGAACCGAGTGCGATTTTACGGAAAAATTACGGAAAATTTTATCTTTAAAATCGGAAAAATTTCTGCAAAACATCCATTATGACTCGATACAAGCATTTGACTCGAACAAACACACATGTATATCTTTTAAATAATTGTAATTCTCATGTCCACGTTTCTTTTGAAAGCGTGTGTAATCCTCCTACACTTATCCCTTATGTAAAATACATTTATATGTAATTAAGGCGAGGTTAAAAACAAAATAAAGCATTTTACAAATTCAAACATGAGACTAAACAATCAATAAAGATATACAACACACAAATAAAATGAAAAACAAATACACATGGGTTGCCTCCCGAAGCGCTTGTTTTGTTCGAGTCACGAGCGACTCTACCCTTATTTAACGGATAAAGGAAAGTTTTCCTACACTTAAGTTTAAGTGCGGTGATAGTAGCGATACACACCCTTAGGGTGACGATTTTCCACGTGAGGTGAAGGGGTGTGTGAATGGCTTCCTTCATCCTAAAACTACCGGACTAAATTGGTTGATGGGTGGGTCGGTTCCTCTTTTGTCTCTAGATGTATATCTAAGGATGAAAAATGTTGAGGTTCGGTTCATCAACACTAGGAAATCCCTATAACTAAGATTAAGGCGAGACTACAAGTATTCAAACCTATATTCTCTAGTTGCGTTTGGTTCAAATGTTCTACCTCCATCGGGATTCCTAAAGTCTCTTCTACTACTTTCGGGTAAGTCACGTGCGGTGTGTATGCCTTAAATGATGGTGGGACTTGTGGGATACCTTGTGGGTGTGACAACTCGTATTTTCAGGTCATTTCTCAAATCACTATTCAAGTTTCACTATTTCATCATTTATCGTAAACTAGGTTTACGAGTATCAAATTCGCGTAACCTTAATGGTTTACTGCGAATTCATGAACAATCATCAAGGACATTTCATATAGACTAGGTTTAGTCTACATATCATTAACATCATTATCATCATATTAGTTCATGCATGGTTTGCATTTTCATTAAGCGTATAACTTCTTATTAAATAAACGCTATCGCATAATTAATTATTTTGAACATTTGATCCGATACTTCTAAAAATTATCCCGATATATTTTTATACTCATATTAAGATTATAAAAATAATATTATTAGTTTACCCGGTGTTTTAAATTTATTTGGTATATAAATTGTTATATTTATATAATTACGACGGATTTCGTAAATACTACCTGATAATTATTGTTTCACTCAATTTTTGTAAGAAATGTATTTTTATAATTTTTACGACTTCAATATATTTTATTTTGATCCGTTAAAATTTATTTCTAGCTAACGCTACCCTAAATACTTAATTATATACACAAATTACCAACTATACTTAAACCTTTATACATTTAATTATATAAAATACACTAACTTTTGCTTTGTCATCCTCTTGTCGACATGAAGTACATGACTCAACAAAAAAAATGATGCAAAATATCCTAACTAGTTACACTAGACCTATACATGTAATACTTTTATTATATCCTAATATTTAACACATACATGACATATATCCTTGGTGGAAAAAAAAATATCACTCTCCCTCCCATCTCACTTGAAGACCGGCCATAGGAAGAAACATAGGAGAAATCCCAATTTTTGCAAGATCAAGTTTAATTATCACCTCTAGTATACTCTTAATCAAGGTTTTGAAATAAAAACCTAGGGTATTTAGGATAAACCCTTGTTCATTTAACCTCATCAAGTAACTTGTAAGCATTTCATGTTCATATTCATCTTTCATATTCATATTATGTTCATTTCATCATACTTGAGAAAAACATGCAAGTCATATTGATGTTTATACCACTTTTATTGTTTTTAAGTGTTATATATATATATATATATATATATATATATATATATATATATATATATATATATATATATATATATATATATATATATCATCCTATAATTACTCCTTGAAATATATCACTTTTGGTGATGTCTAGGAACCCATGACACCCTAAGAAGGTGTATGGTAGGATTAGAATAACTTGGAGTTGTTTTGAATTGGTTGGAATAGGTTTGGCGAGAAAAACTCATTTCGACAAGTTTAATTAAGGGTCTGTCCATATTTTTGAATTCTGGAATTTTCGACAGTAGATAAAAATTTTGGCCTAGATATTTAGAAAATACACTTTAAAAGCAGCGTGGCGCTTGAGCGGGTTAAAGCGGAGTTATAACGAAGAAGTTATGCTATTTTCAAGTTTGACGAAAACTATAATCTTGAGAAAATTCAGCATGTTATATCAACTTTTACGAGTCAAAATGAATCTTAAGCGTTATTAAATGTGTCGAATTATCAAAAATATATTAGTATATATTATCACGATTCGAGGATATATAAAAGCGTGAAAGCGGACTTATAACGATTAAGTTATTCACATTTTAAACAAGTTCCGTAACTATTTTATATAAGCATAACTAATATATTTTCTAATAGACAAACATATCGGCATGAATGACCATGTTGAGGGTTGTTTTAACATTGATGGAGTACTTTTGTAAACGATGTCTTCTAGTAAAAGTAAGTTCGCCTAGCCTATTTTCCAAAACGTCCAACCGTTCCTCAAGCGGAGTTGTAACGAGTAAAATCGGTCACTTAAACTTTGCGAAAACCACCCTTAAACAATATTTTGGACACAAGTACCATACTTTACCTATACTTTTCTCTATGATCAAGACCTCTAGGATGAAAACTTAAATGCTAAAACTTTGAGATAATGATACAAGCTACCCAAAACCGTTGAGTTCGTTTCCTAACGCTCGGCGTACACCATTCGACTAGCTTTTCAAGGCCGTTTTAGTCACTTTCATGAAATTTTCAATGACATTATTTCTGACGAAAGTTATAATTTCACAATAAATCATTAAATAACTATCGTAGGATATCATTTCAACGTATATACTTATAAAGTAATTTATGAATTGTCAAGACGTTATAAGATTATTTTTCGACGATAAGTGTTATTTTCAAAAATTCACAAGTGGTATAGATATCATACGAATTGCATGCATAACATTACATCATAACTTATTATATATCATATCATTCATAATAGGTCAAGTTTATAGATTCACGCTACATTTCGGTGTACTCACTTTTGCCATCGCATCATTGTCCAAGTGAGTTTTCATAGCCCCATTTTCAATTGTTTTGTACTACTTTTGGGGGAGATACATGCTCAACTATTTTCAATTACTTTCACAAGTACTTTAGATTTTTAAGGATAACTTCTATCATGATCACCATTGTTTCAAAACCGAATGTTGTACTATATCAAGTGTTCTTGTTTGCGTGGTATAGTTCTACGTCGAATAAAGTGCTATGTCAGTTGACTACTGATACATTGAGTCATGTACTATTGATTATGTGCTATAGTTCTACGTCGAATAAAGTGCTATGTCAGTTGACTACTGATACATTGAGTCATGAACTATTGATCATGTGTTATGGTTCTACGTCGAGTTAGGTACTATTGTGAATTCATTTGACATCATGTGCTTGAACATAAACTATACACATTTTGGCAGTGGGTTGTGAACACACGGTTGCAAGTTTTGTATGGTGAACTTGGGCCGAGTGGATTTACAATGCCTTTCTTTGCTAAACGATTTTGAAAGGCTTTACATTTCAACTCAAACTCTATGAACTCACTCAACCTTTGTGTTGACACTTTTAGCATATTTTATCTCGGTATCTAAGGCATTCACTTCATGGCATGCATGTGGACATATCATAGAGTCGCGGTGACGGCGCGTCTCACTTGGGTTTTATGAACTTTAAAAACATCGTTTGACTTGTAACAAACTTAATTCAGCATATGTTGACTTTCATTTGGGACCTATCTTTTGTTAACTCTGATTGTTTTATTAAATCAAACGATGTGTTTTCCAAACGACACTTTAGGTCGTTCAATATAACTGTGATTGTGATGCTATGACAGTCAATCCCCAGGAATTCCATTCCGCTGCAAAATAGGTAATTTGGGGGTGTGACAGTGGGTCTAGACTTTTCACCTTATCCTCAATCACATCTACATCATCTATATGCTCGTCATGTATCATTTCCATAGGTCATGATGAAACTAAACCTAGTAATTGATCCAACTTATGGTTTAATGCTTGGTTGTTTACCATAATATTTTCACAGATTTGGTCAGTTCTCTTAAGGGCCTCACTAAAAATAGCTTCTAAACATGGAGGTCGTTCACGAGAGTCTATCCTAGGTGAAGGCTCATACGAGGCATATGTTTTACTAAATGATGTGTTTTGTGGGCTTGATGGAATGGTAAAACCCTCAAAAGGTTTATGGACTTGGTTACTTTGTTCCCACCATCTTGAATAATCCGCTTTAGTAATATCATAATTTTTTATCAAAAAACCTAATCGCGGATATAGTGGATTCGCGTTCTCCATAATGGTGAACGGAAGAGTCAATGGACAAGTTTCACGAACAAAGGCACAAAGAAGGGGGATAGACTACAAGGAAGCTAATAAAAGGAAAAAAATCTCACTTGATAGGAATCTTGTGAGTAGACCTAAACGAGATAGAAATCAAGCCTAAACAATAACTATTCCCCGGCGCAAAAACTTGATAACACTACGCGTCGTTCGGGGTCAAAGGAACTTCCTTTTAAATCGAGCAAGTTTTTCAACACCTAGGCGGTGAACCTAATCGTTGTAGTGTAGTATTAGGGTAAGCCACGGGTATTGATATCGTTCTCTAGGGAATAGTGTCGTTAGGCTTAAGTGTATGTCGATTTAAGTCTAAAGGTGAGAGATGATTATTTTGTATTTTTATATTTTATGAATCTCGGTTTTGGAGGGAGGGTGGAATTAGTTGCTAGTCAACTATCCCAAAAGATACTAACTAAATTATGGGTCTACCGGGAACATGAAGCGTATCTACTTATGATGTATTACTCCTTGCTAGCTATCCAATTCTACCTCTTGAATTGTCACGTCCTATTGATGGTTGAATTGTCACGTCCTTATTCTTAACGTTGTGTTTTCTAAGGTCGTAAGGTGTGCATTCCCTAACTCTTTGAAGTCACCTTTAAGTGTAGTAAGCGAAATCCACTAAGTCATTCATAAACTAACTTTGAGGTTATCTTTGGGTTTAGTAAGCGAAATCCACTAAGTCATTCATAAACTATCCAAGATTTATCAAGTATTAAACACAACGATAGCCTAGTCGCACTCTAAGCCAATTACAATTAAGATAAGAGACAACCAATCAAACAAGAGGCGGTGGGATGCAAGAATTATAAACTAAACCAATTAGACTCATTGAAATTGTCACACCCCTAATGATGAAGATAAACACAAGCATCACTAAGAAATCGATAAGATCTAATTAATTACATACAAGTTTCATACAATCATAAGCAAACACTAGGTGAATTAGCCAAGCATAATTAATGAAGAGCAAGCAACAATCATAATTGAAGACATACCATAGGATTGGATTAACAAACAAACCATTATACGATGTTTATAGAGTGTTTGAAACCCTTTAAGTTGCAGGAAAAACACCTACCTAAACCCTAGAATCGGACTTAGGGTTTAGGGCTTACAAAAAGTGAAGTTATAATGTTATATTTATAGGCATATTTTACGTCGGCAAGAGTGGCGTCACACCTAAAGAATGATGGCGTCATGACCATTTTTCACCAAACTATAGATTTTCTCGTCTTAGGTCGTGTGGGCCTTTGAATCACTTAAATCCGAGTTCGTATGCAAAGTTATGGCCAAAACAAGATGTCGACTACTTGGCGCATGTTGCGACTTGTGGCGTCACCTTATGGTTGTGGCGCGTCGGCTTCATCTTCGGCCGTCTGGATCAAATCTAGGCCGTGCGAGTTGCGATGACCTACTCTTTTAAAACACGAAGCCACTTGTAAATAAGCAATTTGGCTCTTGAGTAGTCACAAAAGTGATGCGACGGCGTCGCATATAACACTGAAGGCCGTCCCTTTAGTTCCGGTGATCTGGTGGCTCGATTCTTGACTTTGGCCATTTTCTTCGTGTATTCGCGCCTTTTCATCCGAATAAGTGTCATTCCAGTATTTTGCCTTCAAGATACCTAAAAGTGAAAAGGAGCGATATTAAGTAATAACGGATCGAAAGTGATCAAATAAGGGCTTAAACGACCCTCAAAAAGGTACATTTAAAACCTTATCAAATATCCCTACACTTGGTATTTGCTTGTCCTCAAGCAAATGTACTTTAACCAATTAATTTATAAATTAAGGGTCATGAAGCATTGGTTTAAAACAATCCACAACACATATAAGCCCATAAAAGTCATAACAAGCACGAAAATTATATACTAGCACCTCACATGGGGTGTTTGGATACTCACATCTCTCGGTGTATATGAAATATAACAAGTTGGAAATGGAAGATAAACACTCATTAACCGGTCCTAGTACATAAATTACCATAGGCTTGAGACTAGATCAAACCTCCATCTCTTTGGCGTAAGCACTTAGGAAAGACTATCAAAGAGGTCTTTTAAAGGGTTGTAATGTTAGGCTTCGGTAGGGAAACAAAGGGTTTGGTGGGATAGGTTATTTAGAGGTGGCAAGTCAAAAATCTTTTGTTACAAGCATGCGAAGAATGGCGTTGCTAAGCCAAGACTCGACACTCAAGACTCTAGATAAGCTGAAACAAACAAACATAACCTAAAGATAGATGTAGGATAGTAGCCCGTATGTATTTTTATTTTTTAACACTCTATTTTTTTCTTTTCTCTTTTCTATTTTTTTTTCGATTTTTTTCCATACACTTTTACTCTACCATCCTCTCTGGTAACATCAAAATGATAGGGATTTATAGGCACATCCCTACACTTGAGTTTTATTACTCTAACACTATTTGACCCGAATTGAAAAGATCAAAACACTTGGAGTACATTATTACGAAAATAAAGGGAATTTGAATTTAACGTTCCTTCCCGTCATTTCATAAACTTTAACTTTTCCCATGAGTCCCAATCGTCCCAAAGCGTGTACAAAGGATATGACTCGACTTAGCAACTTATGCAAGCAACTAGATAATTGAACTAAGGGTTTTTAGGGTGATAACAATAATGCACTAAAAGTGAGTGCATACAAGGTAGGTTAAGGTGATTTGGGTGTACATTTGGAGGTGGGGTGTAAACAATGCTCTACATTGATATTTCGGAAAACCGAAACATCACGAAATGATAGGTGATTTGGGTGTACATTTGGATAGGCTCTGAGGGGTTAACTAGGGGTATCGTGTACTAAAAGTGAGTACAACGCAAGGGTGTGGGGGAATTACTCAACTGAGGTGGAAGAAGTAATTATATTACAGGTATCTAACAAGGGTTATCCTAATGCCTCTTATCATTTAGTTATTCCTAACTACACAAGTGTAGTCTTACTAGCGATCTCGGGATGTATCACAAAACAAGTTCTAGAATCTAATATACTACCGGTTCACACTCTAAGCATTAAAGATGAATGCTTTAATTCCTACTAATCTAAGGGCGATCCTCACATTTTGGGTGGAATTTAGGTGGTAAAGGGTTTTTGTGCTAGTCATGTGACTTCCTATCCATGAGATGCTTTTGTTAAGACTAATGGCCCACTCCTATATGTCATGAAAAATTAAAAATTTGGTGCCAAATTACCCTAACCGATATTTTCTCATGGTTTATTACACAAATGCAATTGGACAAAGCAAATAATCAAGGATAAGCACACTTTCAAGCCTGAAAAAACAACTTAGGAAACTCCTACAACCTATCATGGAGGAATCACCCTAACCTTAAGTAGAACCAAAATTCAAACCCACCCCAAAGCTCATCTAGTCCACCTAATAGGTTCAACCCTCCAAACACCTTGGAACTCCACTAGTCTTGAGGCAATTGTTTACGGATCCATGTCATCTCAAGAAACTCGATTGACTAAGCTTGAAGCCGATTTCAAGCAACGACAAGCGAGATGACAAACAAGCTCGGCGCCTCTTAAAGCCTTCAATGACCGGAGATTGGAGCATTACCAAGTGACAAAATAAAGAACCCAAAGTGAATTCGATTTCATCGACTTCATGTTCTTGCTCACCTTACGAGAGTGCATATCCATGTCCTTCACACCCGAAAGTTCATCCGGTTAACGTCATCAACACGGGTTTCAAGCGATCCCTCATGAAGTACCAAGGAACCGAGCCATTGGTCCAACCAATTCTTGAGAAACCCGTCAACCAAGAACCCAAACCTAATCTAGAGGAGGAGTACAAGGAACTTCATCAAGAAAAACCGGTTCTTGAAGTCTTGGCTCATGCACCTTATTACAACGCTTTAAAAGAAAAATATGAGCGAGAACTAAATCTAGGAGAAAGTGGGTCCGCATTCATGAAAAATAAGTTACCTAAGAAGTTAGATGATCCCGGGCTATTCATCCTTCCGTGTTGGCTTGGAAACTCCAAACCTTTCGACACTTTAGCCGACTTAGGATCGAGCATCAATCTTCTTCCGTTGTCACTCCATAGAATCCTTAACCTAGGTAAGATAGAGCATCGGAAACCATCTTAGGTCTAGCGGATGGTAGTATTGCATATCCGGTGGGATAATAAAAGACATGGTAGTGCGTAGATGAATTGACTCTTTTGGCGGATTTTCATGTGCTAGACATGAATAAGGACCCGATATGCCCGTTGTTAGTAGGAAGGAGATTCCTAGCTACCGCTAGTGCCATCTTGATTGTAAGATGTCTAAAATAGTGTTAGGAGAAGAGAGTGGTAGGTCAATTTACAATGTCAAGAAGCATATCTACTACAAAGAGGAAGAAATTCCCTACGAGATCATGTTAGATAGAATGCCATCTAGATATGGACCTTGGATTAATAAAGATTTCAAACGTCCCCAACGACCTTTCTATCTAGAAGAGGCCTTTGTTAGTAATTCAACTTTCCATGACTAAGAATTGGCTAGGGATATAGAAGTGAACCCGTTCGAGGACGCCTTCGTATTTAGGAAGATGACCGAGTTCCTAGGAAGTTTTCCCGTTAATCTTGTCATGAATAAGTGGAAAGTTGAGAGTGAAAAACCTAAGCATAAGTGGAATTGGGATAGACCACCTAGTGATGGTAACGGAGAATGGCACATTAGGATGACGATCTATGACCCAATGGAGAAAACTTTGAAAAGGCATACCGAACTAAGCGTACCACTAGGAACTTAAATGATAAGTTTGATCCTTATTTCATTCTTGAAGATAAGCTTACTTACATAGGTACGTAGGGGCATGACTTCGAGTCTAGCTACAAGACTCATAAAAAGTGCTTCGTGGGAGGCAATCCATGCTTAATTGTTTGCTTGTTTGTGTGTCATATATCTTTTCGTTGATTGTTTATTCTCATGTTTGAATTTGTGAAAATGCTTTATTTTTTCTTTAACCTCGTCTTAATTACATATAAAGGTATTTTACAAAAAGGATAAGTGTAGGGAAGATTACACACGTTTTTTTTTAAAGAACGTGAACATGAGAATTACAATTATTGAAAAGATATATATGTGTCTCTGTTAGAGTCAAATGCTTGTATCAAGTCATAATGGATGTTTTGCAAGAATTTTTTTTAGATTCTAAAGATGTAACTTTTCAAGAATTTTTCCAGAAAAACACAGCAGACCAGTTTTTGTCAGGATAACCTGAAGGCGTCAGACTCGCTAACTGACGGCGTTAGGAGGAGCAGAAATAGCTTATCTTATTTTCTCTCGTTTTCTGTGCTACTTATAAATTTTTGGAATTTCTCAGGTCTTAATTTTCCAGAAAACCTGTAAACATCCATTCCACAAGCATTATATCCTAGTTTAGTAGAGTCATATATAGTTTTATCGCCGATTTTATGCGAAGGTTTCGTCTATTTTCTTAAAGTGTGCAGGTTTTATTTATCAAGAAGAAGATACATAAGATTGGATGGAGCATTTCACGCATACATTCTTCTTGAAGAAGAATTTAACCACTACTTCACACGGATCCTACCGAGCTAATCGGGGAGTATTAGTTTCTTTAAGCTTTTAATTACCTTCCATTATCATAAATTTGATACTTTCGAGGAACATTGGGGACAATGTTCGGTTTAAATGTAGGAGGAAAATAAAGCGGAACTTTGAAACTATGCTTATCCTTGATTATTTGTCTTGTCCAATCTCATTTGTGTAATAAACTGTTAATACAAATATCATCATTAAACGTTATTTATATTTTTGATCTTTACCTAACTTTTGTTAACGACAAAAGTAAATTTAATTTTTATAAAGCTTAAAGCTTGTCAAGTTTAATAGATATTAAAACAAGCTTTTTGAACAATATCTTCATCATTTAAGCATTTACATTGTGACTAATCATATCTTAATATGAGTCTAAGCATAATGTATGATAGTAGTTTTTAGAATGCTTTAGTTTCTTAAAAACTAAACATTACTTATGTATTTGCATATTTCTAAAAATAGAAAAACAACACATGACATCATGTGATGCATCATGGAAATCATTGAAAGATTTCATTAGATATTTTGTGTAGATTTGTACTCTTCATATCTTACACAATATTGCATAGATATGGTTGACTTTGGCAAGATCTTGATATCTTGTTGTTAGACCCGTGGCACCAAAATGTATAACTGACGGAACCCTTTCAAGGTGTCCGCCGTCCGTGGTGCTAGCGATGGTTTTGGCTATAAATAGCAAACCCAAACCAAGTAGTTTTCATCCCTTTCCATCATACTCTCATACATATCTTCTCTCAATCTTTCTAACTCGGTTTCATATCATATTAGTGATCTCTTTTGTAGCAAAGAAGATCAAGTCACATTCAAGCTTCAACGAGAAGTTGGAAGTCTTGTTTGTTTAGTGTTGTATGATCTTGTGTTGATTCATACTTCATTGTTGTACTAAACTATCATAATCTTGTGAGTGTGAGTGGTTAGTATTTTAGTCCTCAAAATACATTGTGTGTGGAGTGGTTGTACCCTTGGAAAGAACTCGACATTTAGCTTAGTGTCGGAAATAGTGTAAGCGAAGTGTAAAGGTTTCTCCACGGTGAAAGGAGCTTGTTGACTAGTGAAGTTAAACTCTCGAGTGTGAGACTTGGGGAGTGGAGTAGGGCAAGGAGAAAGAGTCCTTGTAGACCGAACCACTATAAACAACTTGTTGTGGTTTGATCATTTCTTTCCTTATTTACTCTTTACATATTGCTTACATATTTCATCAACATATCTAAGATCAATATCAATTGATCTTTCAATAAGTTTCAAAACAAAGTTTTTAAGTAGTAAACTATTCAACCCCCTTCTAGTTTTCTACAATTGGTATCAGAGCCTCGTTGCTCAAGAATTTCTAAAATAATTTGTATTTTATAAACTTGAAACGATCCATGGATTCTGAAAACTTTAAAGAAGGGAAATCTATGCAAAGACCACCACTCTTTGAAACCAATGGATTTATCTATTGAAAAAACCGTTTTGAAACGTATGTAAAATCAAAAGATATAGATCTTTGGTTTGTTATTGTTAAATGGGATTTTAGTTCTACAATAAAGGATATTTCTATTGATGAACAAAAGAAATTAATTGCTAAAAATAATGAAGCTAAAATGATGCTTTGTAATGCTTTGCCTAGAAAAGAATATGAAAGAATTTTTATGTGTGAAACCGCCAAAGATATTTGGGAATCTTTGATTGTTACACATCAAGGTAATTCACAAGTCAAGGATAACAAAATTGATCTTCTTGTTCAACAATATGAACAATTTGTTATCCACGAAGATGAAACCATTGATTGTGGCTTTGCTCGCTTTAATACTATTATTACATCACTTAAAGCACTTGATGAATCTTTTCGTAGTAAGAAATTTGTCGGAAATTTCTTAGAGCACTCCATCCGAAATGGAGAGCTAAAGTGACCGCTATTGAAGAATCAAAGATCTCTCAAGAATGTCACTGAGCGAGCTAATCGATAACCTCAAAGTACACGAAATGGTGATGGAGAAAGATTCATAGATCATCAAAGGAAGAAGGAAAAGATTAAATCGGTTGCTCTAAAAGCAAAGCGAGAATCAAGTGGCGATGACGAATCTTGCTCGGTAGTGAAGATAAGGAGTATGCCATGGCCGTTAGAGACTTTAAGAAGTTCTTTAGAAGAAGAGGAAAGTTTGTAAGACAACCTCGAGAAGAAAAGAAGCCATTCGAAAAGATCGGGATGACAAAAGGGTAAAGGTGAAAGAAAGTGTTTTAGATGTGGTGATGCAAGTCATCTCATCGGAGAATGTCTCAAGCCACCTAAAAGCAAAACTCAACGAGCCTTTGTAAGTGGTGCTTGGAGTGATAGTGAAGATGATGAAGAGTTAAGCAAGGAAGAGATCGCTCTAATGGCACATGAGTCAAGCGAGGTACATTCCGACTCTTCTTATTCTTCTATTGATGATGACACTTTGCAAAAACAATACAATCAATTGTGTGAGCTAAGTCTAAAATCATAACTAAAAATAAATTTTAAAAACCAAAAGGAATTTTGGAAAATGAAGTCTATGAGTTAAAAGAAAAAGCAAAATGACTAGAAAAGGAAAAGCAAATGGCGATGGTTGTAAATCATGTCAAGAGCTTAATCTTGAATTAGAAAAACTAAAGCTCACACAAGATGTTCTAATCGAACATAATTCTAAATTTAAAAGGTTTAACAAAACATCGCTCTTGCCGATGAAATACTTAAAATCCATAAAACACCGGGAGACGTGAATGGGATAGGATTTAATGAGGTATTAATTCCAAAGAGTCAAAACAAAGCGGCCAAAAGGACGAACAATCATCAAAAGCTGCTGCGATGCAGACGGACCGACGGACCCAAAATAAGGGTTCCGTCAGTTGAACAAAATGGTGTCGTGGGTACTTGACGGACGAAATGTTTGTAATATGGACCGTAATGAATTTGTAAAAATAACAAAGAAAACCAAGGATAGTGTTAAACTAAAACCGGTTGTTACATCGTGAGTAGGACTTGCTAAAATGAATTTAGATCAAAACTACTCAACAATGATATAAAACACCTTTGCCAAACGCCCAAATGGATTAACTTGCCTAAGAGCAACCACAACATACAACCCAACTACCAACACAACGGTTGGAATCAAAACTTTCCTATACCATATCAAACTCCATATTACATGTCATGGAACTCTTACCCATCGTTTCCATACATGAATCAAATAAATGGTATGTTTAACCCAAACAGACCCATGAGATATTGGGGACCAAATGCTTGAGTTATTTGCTTCTTAGGTATGCTTGAAAGTTGGATTAGAACCGATGAATGGATAAAAGATAGTGGATGCTCACTTGCACATGACGGGCAACAAAGTCTCTTCTCATCATACCAAGAGTATGACGGAGGTAATGTCACTTTTGGTAGCAATCTCAAAAGCAAAATCATTGGCAAAGGCACGATCGCTCATAACTCCTAACTATTGAAAATGTTGCTCATGTAGATAGGTTAGGATTTAATCTACTTAGTATTAGCCAATTATGTGATAAAAGTATAAAGTACTATTTGATGAAAATGGTAGTAAAATACTAAAGATGGTATCACCATAGCTAAAGGAGTTAGGAAAAATAACATATCGTCATGAAAATAGATAAAACATCTAATGACAAACTTTGCCTAACAACGTTAGATGATAGCTCATCTCTTTGGCATAGACGCTTAGGTCACGCTAATATGAGACTTATACAAAACCTATCTTCAAAAGAGCTAGTTAGGAATTTACAAAAACTAAAATATGACCAACACTTTTGCGACGCTTGCAAAATTGGTAAATAAACCCATAGTAGTCATAAATCTAAAAATATGGTGTCCACATCTAAGTGTCTAGAATTATTGCATATGGACTTGTTTGGTCCATCCGCTATAAACTACGGAGGCAACTTATACACTTTGGTCATTATAGATGATTACTCAAGGTTTACTTGGACATTGTTTTGAAAACTAAAATGAAGCTTTTGATAAATTTGAAATTCTTAGCAAGAAAATTCAAAATCAACTAGGCGTTAAAATTGTGTCGATCCGAACGGATCATGGTCGTGAATTTGACAACGAAACTCAATTTGGAAACTTTTGTGATACAAATGGTATAACACATAACTTTTCGGCTCCACGAACACCTCAATCAAATGGAGTAGTAGAGCGTAAAATACAACAATTCAAGAAATGAGTAGAACAATGCTTAATGAACAAAACATTCCTCAAAAGTTTTGGTGTGTACGCGTTGACACTTCTACATATATTTTAAATAGAGTCTTAATCCGTCCTTTCTAAACAAAACACCATATGAGCTTTATAAAGGTAAAAGCCAACTTTAGGATATTTTAGAGTTTTTGGATGTAAATGCTTCATTCTTAATACTAAAGATTATCTCACCAAGTTTGACCCAAAGTCTTATGAAGGTGTATTTCTTGGTTATTCTCAAACTAGTAAAGCTTACATTGTCCTAAACAAAGAAACAATGATAGTCGGGAATCGTTGAACATAACATTCGACGAAAGTCCACCTCCTCTAAGACATCACCTTTGTAAGATGATGACTTAGTTGAAAGTCAAATGATAGAAAGTCAGAAATAATTAAAATAACAAGGAAGATGAACCATTAAATAAAGAGATTTTAAAGATCAAAGAATCTAAAAGTCATCCTTTAGAAAAGGTCATAGGACAACTTAATCAAAGAACCTTAAGGTCACAAGCCCAAAATCAAAGTAATTATTTTTGCTTTGTATCCACCATTGAACCGAAAAATATAAATGAAGCAATAAAAGATGAATCATGGGTAATTGCCATGCAAGAAGAGTTAAACCAATTCGTTAGAAATGATGTTTGGAAATTAGTTCCAAAACCCAAAGATCAAACTATAATTGGAACGAAATGGGTTTTTCGAAATAAAATATATGAAAATGGTGTAGTATCTAGAAACAAAGCTAGGCTTGTCGCACAAGGTTATAATCAACAAGAAGGGATTGATTATAATGAAACTTATGAACCGGTAGCTAGACTCGAATCTATTAGAATATTACTTGCTTATGCATGTGCTTATGACTTTAAATTATTTCAAATGGATGTTAAAAGTGCATTTCTTAATGGGTTTATTAACGAAGAAGTATATGTTGCTCAACCTTCCGGTTTTACCGACTTTGAGAAACCACATCATGTCTTCAAACTCAAGAAAGCATTATACGGTCTTAAGCAAGCACCAAAATTTTGGTACGACCGACTTAAGACCTTTCTTGTTGATAACAAATACACTATGGGATTAGTAGATAATACTCTTTTACCAAGAAAAGGAATAACATATTATCATTGTTCAAATATCGTTGATGACATCATATTTGGATCAACTTGTCAAAACTATGTGATGATTTCTCTAAAATCATGCCTGACGAGTTTGAAATGAGTATGATGGGTGAATTAAATTTCTTTCTAGGACTTCAAATTAAACAACTAGAAGATGGCATATTTTTAACCAATCTAAATATATAAAATACATGCTTAAGAAATTTGGTCTTGAAGATTCCAAACCAACTAAGACACCCATGTCCTCGGACACTAAACTCACCAAAGATGAGGAAGTTGAATCCGTAGATAACACTAAATATAGAGGAATGATTGGTAGCCTACTCTATCTTCACGGTAGTAGACCCGACATTATGTTTAGTGTTTGTCTATGTGCTCGCTTTCAAGAAACCCAAAGGCATCACACTTAGAAGCCTTAAAATGATTTTTAGATACATTAAGGGAACAACATGTCTAGGATTATGGTATCCCAAAGGAACGGTGTAGAAACCATAGTGTATGCCGATTCGGATCATGCGGTGATTATGTCGCTAGAAAAGTACAAGTGGTATTTGCACTTTTCTTGGACATTGTCTCACCTCATGGTTTGCAAAGAAGCAAACGACTTTAGCCATCTCAACCATCGAAGCCAAGTACGTCTCACGGAAAAGCATGTCAACAAGCTCTTTGGATGAAGCAAGCTCTCGTGAATTACGTAATTCATCTCAACGATATTTTTATACTTTGACAACAAAGGAGCCATCGATCTCAAGAAGAATCCTGTTCAACATTCTCGTACAAAGCATATTGAAATCCGTCATCACTTTCTTTGCGACAATGTTCAAAAGGAAACATCTCAATCGAAAGTATCCTCCAAAGACAACATTGCCGACATCTTAACTAAGCCTCTTAAAGAGAACCTTTTAATCTTCTTAGACTTGGTTTAGGGTTAATGGAACCAAACATGTAGGATAAACATAGCCTAAAACATTAGAATAGTCAAAACAAAACAATTTTGTTTTGTATACTGCTCTTGTAGCCACGGCACCAAACAACAACACGACGAAACCAAAATTTTGGTACCGTCTGTCCGTGGTGACTCTGAACAAAAATGCTACCTACAAAACATCTTCTTCCTCAAAACCCACTTTACCAAAGCGTGTAAACATTAAACCAAGCTCATTATTGACACCTTCCACTCACTAATCATTTGGAGATAACATCATTGTAAGTATCCTAACTACATTTTATCTCTTAATTACGAGTCTAGGATTCTTATTTATGCACAAAATCATTACAACTCATTACATGGGGCTTATGTATGCTTTTGTACTAAATATGAATTCAATTGGCAAATTGCATAACTAGTCATTGAAATTAGGTACTACATTATCATATTGCATAAACAAATCATGCTTCCCACTAATCAATAGATAATGACTATAAGGCCTTATTCAAATAACCAAACACCTCATGTCAAAATATTTGAAAAGCTTCTCACTTGTAAGAAAACAATTTTTCATTGTTAATACAAATAGAAATGTTAGATTTTCATCACTTGCATGCTCTTGAATACTAAAGGTATTGCATAACTAATATGCATTCCCGGGGGTATTCAAATAAAGCCACATTGAATTAGGAGCATTTGGGTTATCTCATGGTATTTGCCAAACACCCCACTAAAACCATTTTTGTGCATAAAATGAGTCGAGATTGTTAGGTCACCATATTAGTAACACAAGCATCAATAGAAGAAATATAGAAGAGAAGTGATCGGTTGAACAATAACAAACAAACACTATGCGTATGATATGTAGAAAGGTTATGCGTAGGCAAAGCGAAAGAGATTGAATTGAACAACCAACCCTCAAGTGAGGGTTATTACAAGGTATTTATAGGAGAGGAGCTAGGGCAACACTCCTGGTCCTTCCTTTCTCTTATGGACTTGGGCCTGGGCTTATGGGCCTTCTACATAAGCCTAAGCTAATAACTAACATAAAGGCCATATTAAGCTAACTATTACATGTGAATTACTAACCCTTGAATTAAGGTTTAGGAGTGATTCCAACAATCTCCCCTCAAGTGCTAGTGATGAATAAGAGAGTGATTAACGTTGTAGGTGCTGATGTAATAGTAGCTTTGGCGTCTTCGACATTCTTCTTTCTTGTGAGAAGAAGTATCTTGATTTGAACAATCTCCCTAGTGTAGAAATTGTTTCTTTTGAAGTATTACCTTTGGCGTCTTCATTTACTTTGTTCTTTAGTTCTTTGTTCTTTGAAAGTGATAGTATGATGTGGTAATATGCATCAGTGCCTTTGTCTGCTCCGTGTCTCCGTCTTTCTCCAACATGCTCATCGCTCTTTAACGTTGGATTACAGTTGATGAAGTTCTTTAAGTATTTAAACTTTGTAGATTCTTTGTTGACGAAGAATCATTACGACTTTGTGTTGCCTTTGATTGTGAGAGAACTTTCATAAATGATGTTGTTGGTATGAGCATGTGGAGAATCTGCACGATCGGTCCGCTCCGAGCTTCCATAAAGTAAACATAGGAAGGTTAGTAATAAGCGGTTCCGCACTTACAAGTTTGAACCCGATAGTGTTAACAACATAGTGTGAAAACACAACTCTAATTCTCACAAAGGCCGTTCTGAACCGGGTCCCACAAGTGAGATAACGAGATGTCTTAAGTACACCTACGGTTCGATGAGTCGGTGAGGTACACGAAGCATCACCTCACGACTGTAGACCGTTTGAGACCACTAAGCGTAATCCACGGGGAGTTACCGGCGACTGTTGTCGGGGTTGTTTGATGTTGACCACGGCGGGAGTTTCCATTCAATCACGGGATCACGGATGTGAACCTCTCATAAATGTTCTCGACAGTTGCTAGGATCTATGTGGGACTCGATAACGTACCATTGTTGTTCTTATTGTTGAACAACAAGTGATGAAATGTCAAGTGTACCTAAGAGATCTTATGATGAATCTCGTGGCTCTAGACTCAATAGTGCACTTTGGTTTTCTGGCGGAGACAAGGGAGAGGTCTCCTTCTTCAATACCAGCAATCTCTAAGAGAAAGTCGATAGTTCATAGGGTTCCTGTGAGAATGAAACAAGCTTACATTGGGAGAAACTTGAGTGGTTAAGAAGGTTTAGTGCATCGTCCTTTGGGTCCATGGCGACTTTTAATCTTCAATACTGCGTCATCAAGTGACAACCAGTAGCATATGAATTGAACCGGTGTCTTCCTAAGTTGAATAATGCGGAGGCTATTTCTTTTCACCCTTTTCTTTGCTTTTCTTTTAATTCTTCAACTCCTTCTTTCTCCGATTCTCATTTCTCCTTTTATAATCATTCCTAAGGACTTCTAAGTACTAACTATTTGTGATGTCCTTGGGTAGATCCCTCCCGACTCTGGCGGATCATAGAACAGTTATTCTAACCTTAATCACCTTATAACTCCATTGCCATAAAACCATTTTCATGAAAATCTCTTGAAGTGTTTGTGAATGAAAAACATGTTTGAACACTTCAAGAGTTTTAGATTTTCATAAATACTTCCCCTCGACATGTGCTTAAGAGTTTTGACAGAAATCTGCACAGTGAGAGAAAAGCGCGCACTTTTGAATTGATCGACTCAAGATAGACAATTCCTTGCGAGACACGATTACGTTGCATAGTTAAAGAGATGCATTGTCAGCTTTTAGGTGACAACTAGCTCTAATAACTACCTTGAAGATGTGGACAACCCCGAGAGGTTGTCAAACCCGTCACAGTTCATGTCTATCAAGAGCTTCTCGAATAGGTACAATTTACTTGGATAAGTCTTGGAAGACAAATTTTTCAATGTATGACGGTTCAGATCCCGTCAATTCATGGGTTAAGTCTTTTAACACGACGATTCAATAGCAAATCAACATATTTCTTATCACAATAATTTTCTCCCCTCAAAAATGGCATATAAATGTTATTTTGATAACGTTTGATAATAAATATGACCATTGTGAGTTTGTGGGAAGATTATCACGAAGAACAATTTTGTGAACAAAGTTTTGGCAAATACTCCCCTCAACAAGTAATACTAACTTTTGAGGTTTTGAAAACGTAAGGAAGTACTTGTTCTTTTGAGCAAACCTTGAAAATGAAAGGTTTGATAGGTTTTACTCAAAAGTAAAAGCTTTAAGCTCCTTTTATAAGGATTGTGGCTGAAGCGTACCACGGGTCCTTTCATTACGAGCGGGTTGTACAACTGTTATGTGTGCACAAGCCATAGACAATATAAAATCATACATCCAAAATAATATGAAATAGAAGCGGTTTAAGGGGTACGGTAGTCGATAATATCACCGGGGAATGCGAGCAGGCGTTGATAGCGGTGAGAGTAATCTGAGGCGACCACCTACAAAGCTCTCTAGTGTTCTCAGGCTGGTCCCTTCTGCAACCTCTCATCAATCATGGTGATGATCCTCTTCACATCCGTCGGTCACGAGAGTTCCATCGCTTTGGTGTCCCAATGTCTTCATGTATATCCTTCAACCTATAAGCCAAGCCATACCTAACCTTCTTGATGTATGATCCCCAAACTTGTAAAGATCTCTACGCCATCAAGCGGTTTCGTTGTAGCTCACTCGGTAAATTACTACGAATGGTTTCTTGGCGAGGGTGTATTGTGGAAGGCGGTTGATGTCGGGAAGTTCTAGATGAGGTGCGGTGAAGTTGACACGGGTCGATCGACTCATGCAAGTTGTAGATCTTCTACACGTTCTGTATCACTATGCTTCGATGAATATGAGCAAGGACTTGATGTATTCGCGTTGAATTTCGATCGAGAATTGTCTCATGCGTCCTGTACTTTGGCAAGATCTGGATCTTCAATGTCGTTGAGAGACAAGTTACGAAAGTCAGATTCACGAATTCATAGTCTCTTTCGTCTTGTCTTTTGACCATAATTTTCTTGAGGAAAGTGTAGTCCCATTTAGGCGAAAGAGCTACATGCTTAATGACAACGATTGCTTTAGTCTTGAACACTTCATGTTGAGACTTACGAACACGGCGACACATAGTAGATTAGTCGGCGTTAGGCCAATGGTGAATCCCATACATTGCATCACGGTCATACAATTCCACATTGTTGGAAAACATGTGGGTAGCCTTTCCTCGATGGCTGTCGGTTAGAGTATATGGTTGCGGGAGCGGAAGTGTCGGTGATGTAGCGTATTTCCTTGAATCATCAACTGTGTAGAAGAAATTCCAAGTCGTTGTTGAAGAAGTAGCGAAATGGAATCTTAGGCGATCTGGTTGTGTCGTTGGTAGAGGTTTAGACCGATCGGTGTAGTAAGGAGCATTGTCTTTCTGGAGAAGTCGATGTTTGCTTGAGGTTGAGCCAATCAATGTTGTTGGACATGGCTCGTGCTATGTTTTCAAGATGGTATTCAACCTCGATGGCACTTTCAAGGCTGTCTTTTAGCGGTTGAAAGGCTTCATTCTTGATTCGTTTCAACTCGATTTCGTCATCTTCTTCACTCGAATTTTTCTTGCGGTAACTTTGCATGCTCCAATGTACTACCGTCTACGGTCTTGACCTTGGATGGATAGGGAGTAGAATTAACAAGTGTAGAAAACCGGTTGTATTCATCGATGTCATCTTCATCTAGCCATGATCGACATTAGCCTTAGGCGACATCTTCTTTTCTTACGTGGCTTAGATGATGATCTGGTTTCTTTGGTTTGTTGGGAGAGGTGGGTTGTTGTTGGGGCTCAAGGACTTCCTCATCGTCACCACCCGTATACTCAAAGTGATCACCGGTTTTACGAGTGCGGGTGGTAACTTCGAATCTGAGGTTTTCGATGAGAAGCGAGGAGGAGATCGTGGTTGTTTGGAGTCCTTTGGGGTGGAGGTTGCATGGAGGATGATTCACCGGACTTCTTGAGGCGTTTAGGCTCGTCATGCTTATCCTTATCCTTATCTTCTTCGTCTCTTGGGCGTTTAGGCCTTTGAGCTTCTTCCTGTAAGGTGATTTGAGTTGATATTCGGTGATGCTTCAAACAATTTTCCTTTAGAAGAAGTAAATGTTGCAGGCGTTTAGACATTTGAGCTACTAGCACATTAACCAATTCGACATCTAAGAATATTATAGGATCAAGCGGGTTGATGTTGACATGCATTGGTGTTGATCTCATAGTTTGCTTGGCCAAGTGTAATAGATTCGGATAGAGTTGTTTGGTAAACATCTCCTTTGTAACTCGAGAGCGATGTCAGAAGGTACTTGTGAGTGTAACCTTTGATCATCTCGTTCATTTCCCTTGAGGATCACGTTCCATGAACTTGGATGTACTCCTTGCATCTTTCATCTTGTCATTCTCGTCATGAAGGTCTTGCACAGTCGTGAGAAAATTCATCTTTTGTAAAGCACGTCTTTCTTTCGACTGTTTGACAGCTTTAACGATTCGTGTCTTAGCTTGAGAGATCCAAGAGGTTGGCTTCTTCCTTGATTTGGATGTGGATCTGGTTGATCTTCGGATGGTGGTGGTGAAGAGTGAAGATGAGTCGATGATGATGAGGCGTGAGGAGGCTCGGGGTCCTTAGGTGGTTCAAAGTTTCCTCCTTAGAACGTGCGGGGATGTCTAGAAGAAAATGATCATAGGCGGTTTCTTCTTCATTTCAGAACTTAACCGTTTCATCGACCTTAGTATCATCGTGAGGAGTTTTCTCGGTCTTTTCCATTTACGGTTCCTCAATATCAAAGTTGATGGAATCTTCAATCTGCCGTTGTTGTTGTTCGTGAGTGATGGTAGTACCGGTTCCTTATCGGGTCGATTAACGCATCGAGGAGCTGGTGTGGCTAATACCGCCACTTGAATGTCGAGGCCACGAGTTTGATCTTTACGAATTCTTGACAAATTGTTTTCGTCGAGTTCCTTCAACTTCTTTTGATATTCACTTTCTTAAATCAACCGGTTCTTCGTCGAACTCTCCTTATCATGCTCAATCACCGGGTTTTCCCTTTACCTTTGTCACCGGTGGACCGGGAGGTTTAGCTCTTGATGGAGTAATATCGATTCTGGATTTGAGTAGAAAACCTCTTCGATGCGATTACGTATCTTGAGCTTTCGTCCACTAGCTTTCTTGGTATTCGAGGCTTAGAGTGCACGGAATAGGAACGACTTCCTTAGAAGAATTTTCCTTTTAGTGGAGGTTTCCTCTTGGGAACTTTGTTGACTCTCGGTGCTTGCGATCTTGCTGCACTCCTAAATCTGGTTTTCTGGTAGGTGTAATGAAGGCTTGTCATCGAGAAAACCAACTTTGCTTTCTTCACTACTACTAGATACCTTTTGTATGTGTAGAGCTTTTGATTTCATCAGACGGAAGGTGATCCGGCAACCAAACACCTGTTTCTTCGTTGTTGATTCCTTGA
>CM040245.1:191192127-191227631 GCA_022545495.1 Chrysanthemum lavandulifolium | reverse complement strand
GCGAGTTGGTAATCTGTCTTCACGAAAAATAATTCAACAGTACCTTCTTCCACATGTTCTTTTATGAAGTGGTAGCGGACTACGATATGCTTTGTCTTTGAGTGATGAGCGAGTTGCATGATATGGCTATGGCACTTTTCGAGTCACAATACATAGGTATTTTATCGAAAGTAAAGCCATAATCGTGAGTTGTGTTCTCATCCATAGAACTTGAGCACAACAGAGATAGAGACACATACTCGGCTTGGTGGTTGAAAGTGCAGTGCAATCTTGTTTCTTTGAAGACCCGACTTACTAACTTTTCACCCAAAATTGTGCTCCTCGATGTACTTTTGTCGTAACTTGGTCACCTCGTGATCCGCATCGAAAAGGCAATTAGATCAAATCCAGTTCCTTCGGATACCAAAGACCCTTGTGAATGGATGTCTTGGTGCGAAAGATCCTTTTAATCTCTTTGAGGTGCGATTCGGTAGGCTTTGCACGAAACCGTGCTAATAAGCAAGCAACAAAATGAATATCGAATTCGACTAGCGATGAGGTACATGAGAGAACCAATCATGCTCGATATTTCTTGGATCAATAGGTTTCCCAAACAAATCGGCTCAATTTTTGGTGAAGTTACCATTGGTGTTCGGCAGTCACAATTATCCATACCATGATTTTCAAAATCTCGGTTGTATATTTCGCTTGATTAATAAAAATTCCACGTGAGGATGATGTATTTGTAAACCAAGAAAAACTTTAGTTCCCCATCATGGACATTTCAAATTTGCTTTTCATGATATTTTCAAAATGTTTTGAAAGTTTCGGATTAGTGGACCCAAAATGATGTCGTCGTAAATGTGAACAATCAAAATGTCGTTTTGCTTTTTGTGTAAGCAGGTAGGATCGGCCGTTCCTTTGGTGAAATTTTTAGGATAAGGAAAGAGGATTCGTCATACCACGCTATCGAGCTTGCTTTAAACCATAGATTGCCTTTTTGAGTTTGTAGCCGTAGTCTGGATGTTCCATGTCTCTGAAGCCTTACAGGTGACTCACGTACACTTCTTCTTTCGAGTTCCATTCAAACGCGGTCTTAATGTCCATCGATAAACCGTGATGTTTTGTGAGTGCATAGGCCAAGAATATCTGTTGCTTCTAGTCTAGCTACCGGCTTGAATGACTCTTCAAAGTCTATCCTTCTTCTGTCTGTATCCTTTGGCCACAAGGCGAGCTTTGTTGTGAATTCGATCATTTCTTCATCCCTTTGTTTTCCATAACCACTTGAGATCAATGGCCGAGCGTTAATTGGTCTTGGAACCATATCCCAAGAGTCATGTAGGCGGTATTGGAGAAGTTCCTCTGCATTGCTTCTATCCATCTTTGGTTACGCCATTGCCTCGCGAATGTTCTTTGGCTCTATATTGCTAATTGAGCAAGGTAAATGCATAGAGTGCAATCGGTGGCAAGTTGGCGTCTCGTCTGAATTGGCGTGAAGGTTCACCAATAACTTGTTCAATAGGATGATCTTTGTCCACTTGAGTAGAAGGATACCGTTGGTTAAGCGTGTCACGAGTTAGATGTTTCGTAAGCTTGAAGAAGATTCGGTGATTCCGTAGCAAGCGGGTTTTCAAATAGATGCATCTAACGTTGCATCATTACGGTTTTGAGTAGGTTCTTCTTGAAATGATATGTTTGGTTTTGCTCATCAACTTCTTGGTAAAACTGTTTGAAGAATTGGAGTTCTTTGGAGTAGATGTAGATGATGTTGATGGAGTTGATGCATTGGTTTCGACCGTTGTAGATGCATCTTACATTGGTGGCGGTGGTAGATGATTTTGAGCGGGTGCGGCGGAATGATGGTTTGATGCATTTGTCGAAGTTCCACCATAATATTCATCGAACATTAACTCAAAGAATTTCTCCCATTCTTGTTCATGAGGAGTGGCGACAAAGTTGATGGAGCTCTTTGATGTCTGAGTCTGAGCGATGTGTCCAGTCTGCGGGTTTAGTGCGGGTTCTAGAGAGTCTCTCGAGAAGACATTTGTGAAAGTTCATCAAAGTTCACATTCATCGTCTCCATGATCCTCCTAGTTCTCTGTTATACACCACAGATGCCCTCGAGTTATCTCGAATATCCAATGAAGATTCCAATATCACCCTTTGCTTTCGGTTTTCCTAGATCTTCTCGTCATTCGTAGGATAGCACAAAGCGCCAAACACGTAAAGTAAGAGATATCGGGTTTTACATTGTTCACAAGCTCATATGGGGTTTTATTGAATCTTAGATGGATGAAGGATCGGTTATGAGTAAAACAAGCGGTGGCATGACATCGACCATAGAAATAACGGTGCACTAGAATAAATTACCATTGCGGCGACAGCTTCCACAAGAGTTCGATTTCTTCTTTCAACTACCCCATTCTGCTGTGGAGTTCTAACAAGCGATGTTTGATGAGTTATTCCAACATCTTCAAAATAAGCTCTTAACCCGATTTGTGAATTCGGTCGCCGTTATACATTCTTTCAACTCTTCTGGAGCTTGAAGAAGTAGTTGAATACACTTCAGAAAGGTGATGATGATGCCTGGTGATTCGTCTTTAGATCTCAAAAACCTAACCCATGTATATCTTGAATAGTCATCAACGATAACAAGAATATACTTTTTCCCGTTAATGCTTTCAACTCTCATTGGGCCACATAAGTCCATATGCAACATATGCAACCTTGCTTCTGAACTCGGTACGGGTTTGGGTTTATATGATTCTCTTTGCTTTTCCTTGTTAGCATGATGGACATAAGTGATCCTTGGTGTATTTGAACTTTGGAAGTCCATTGGCGATGTTGTCTTTGGCAAGATTGTTGATGGTGTCGAAATGAGATGAGATAACCTTCTATGCCACAACCGGACCGTGTTCCGGATGCTCGTGTCATGAGACATATTGGTGATGAAGAGGCCATTTGATTGATGTCGATAGCATACAAGTTTGTATCACGATTCCTAGTTAAGATATCGGTGTCATCAAGTTTCTAACGAAGCAAGCATTTTCCTAAAAGCAACCTCTTAATCTGCATCACAAACCGCCTTGTTGAAAACAAATTGTGTCCCAACCCTTCGACATAGTAAACCCAGTGATCAAATAATTTCCAAAGGTAGATATCCATAACCCATGATAGCTGCTACATGATCATTTCGAAATGTACGGTTCCATGAATTTCCAAGCGAAATTGATCGGCTTGATTCGGTCATGTGCTTGGAGCAACCCAGTCGTGATCAAAGACATATTTGATAACCCGCCAATAACGAAAGAAGAAGATTTTGGAAACCATTTTGATTTTGGTTCCTTTGGGTTAGAGGTAAAATCCTCGATCACACTCATAGAAGTTATCTATTGGTAAGACGGGTTCATCACTCATTCTACCATTACGGAGTGTGAAATTTCTACCGTGGGTTTCAAATGTCATCCCTATAGTAAACATTATGCTCCTATCAATAGTGTAAAGCCTAAGTCTAGCAACTAGTCTTCCTATTCGTTTAGCATAAGTTCTTTTGGGAACATTCTTCTTAACAGAGCTTAACAATCTCATTCTTAGAAACACAATCATCATGAACATTAGTTAAAGATTTCTTGCAAGTTAAACAAAGAGATTCAACACATTCATTAGACTTAGCAAGTTTCATAGGTTCGGTACATTCGGATGAAATGTCTTTCTTATTACAAAGCGGTAAACTCCTAGGGTGTTCTTCTACTTTCTTCTCTTTATTCAGCGACTACTCTTAGAGGAAAGCGAGACTTTATTGTTCCTTGTATTGCTCTTAGGCTTTAGTTTCTTGCTCTAGAGGTGCTTCCTAGTCTGTAGAAGGTAAGGCACACTCATTAGGATTCACATTTTATCTAGAAGTGGTTTCGGCTTTCCTAGTCTCTTTCGAGTGCTTTTCTAAACTTATGTCGTTTGTTCCATATGGTTTAGATGTGGAGGCGGCGCATTAGTGGTACTCATCTTAAAAGGCCGGTGCTAAAAATTTTGGTTTCTCGATAACCGCTTTTCCTTTATCAACATTTTGATTAGGCAAGGCAATTGGATTGGTGGTTTGGATAAATCATTTTCTCATTGACTTTTGGAGGAGGCATAAAGCAGACATTTTGGTTTTAAAACCGGTTTGGGAACATTGCTTTCTCCTCGGTCAATGGTTTTGAAATCTTAGTATCCTTGCCTTTCCTTTTTACATTCGGTGAGCCCTCAAAGATCATTTTCGCTTTCATGTCATTGTAGGCACGCTCATACGACAGTTTGTCATACTTGCATTCCTCGTTTTTTCGATCAAGTTGTTTAAAATATGAGACATTTTCTTTTCAAGTTTCTCAAGTGCTTTTCATATTTTGAAACAATTTTGGAGGTCTCTGTTGGAGTCTTTCATGATCTTCAACGAATATGTTTGTAAAATAATGGACATAATATCGAGTGGTAAACATCTTGAAGAGAGTCATTTAAATTTTCCAAAATTTGATGTGTTCGACCACGATCATTAGCTTGCTTTACCGGTTTATGGTCCTTGACAAAGTCATTGTTTCTTTCAAAAGCGCTTGTTCAAACTGAATGTGACAACCCGTACTTCGGTCATTTCTCGACACGTTCATGTCTCATTATTTCAATATTTATAGTAAGCTTGGTTTACTTGTTTCAAATTCGCGTAACCTTGGGGTTTAGCGGCGAATTCATGATCATGACATCACGTACATTTCATATGGACTATGATTAGTCTACTTTTCATTGACATCATGTGCATCTCATTAATTCATTCACGACATTTTATTTCACTTTAAGCGCGTAATTTTTATGTTTAATAATCTTTATCGCGTGAGTTATTATTTTATATATTTAATCCGTTACTTTCAAAAATGATCGATGTATTTTAAACTCACATTTAGTTTATAAAACTATATTTTAGTTTTCCTAGTGTTTCAAATTTATTTGGTACATAAATCGTTCTGATTAAATTATTACGTCGTTTTCTTAAAAATTATCGATAATTATTTTTATCACTCAATTTTCACAAGGAAAGTATTTTTACAATTTTATTATATCATTACAATCTATTTTGACCTATCAAAACTTACTTGTACATTTTCTACACTTTACTTACCTTTTTCTTACAAAATTACACAAATATTATACAAGTACAATTATATACATTTTAAAAAAAAAAAAATTATATCTTACCAAATCCCTCCCCCTTGGCCGACAAGGGGAGGGTGGTATTAATGAAGTGGTATGGCTTCTTGATTTGTACAAATTTACACACTACTACAAAGTCTTCACTTAACACATTTCATATCACTTCCAATAATTCACCTAGTAACAAAAATATTTTTCTCTCTTTGTTTTTCACACCATAAAACCGGCCATCAAGGTTTTCAAGAAGGGATCACAAAAATTTTGCAACTTCAAGTGTTTAAACAATCTAGTGTATACTCTTTCTAAGATTTTGAAATAAAAATCTAGAGTATTTAGGTAACCTTGGTTCTTTCACCTCATCACTATCACTAGTAAGCATATTTCTTCCATTTTCAAGTTTCCTTTTCATTTCATATGTTTCTTTTCATTTTGGAGATAGTATGCATGTTATGTGATTTATACCATTTTATTTCATGATTTTGAGTTATATATACATATTGGTCATCCTATAAATATTCCCATGGTATTCTTTGGTCTTGATGGTGATTAGGAACCCATGACACCCTAAGAAGGTGTATGGTAGGATTAGATTAGTTTTGGAGTTGATTTGAAGGGATTAGAATAGGTTTTGTCCGAGAAAAACTATTTTCAATGCGTATTAAAGGTTCTGTCCTTATTTGAATTTCTGGAAAAACCAACAGTTGATGCGAAACTTTGGCCTTGATATTTAGAAAAATACTTTAAAAGCGAATCCGTGGCCTTTTGAGCGGATAAAAGCGGACTTATAACGAAGAAGTTATGGATTTTTAAAGTTTGACGAAAACGTATTATTTTACGAAAATTCAGCATGCGTTTTAGTTTGTTCGGGTCAAAAAGCGAGCCTTAAGCTTCACAAATTATTTCGACTAGTCAAAAATATATTAGTTTACTTGATACGAAGCTAAGGACATATTTTACGTGAAAGCAGTTTAAAGCGACAAAGATATGCCCGTTTTTATAAAGTTGCCGTAAATATTATTTTACGAAAAACTATATTATTTTCGTTACAAGTATTTTAGTAGTTATAACGACCATGTTTGCGGCGATTTTAACCATGATGTGAAACTTTTGGAACAAATTGTCTTCTAGTAGAATCATGTTCATCGGCCATATTTTCAAAACAAAAAGTGTTTGCCAAGCGGTTGTATAGTGAATTATTTACGGATGTTCAAACTTGGCGAAACTCATTTTACGCACACAATTAGCCAAAACCACCATCTTTAGCCCTTGATATCTTTATGATCGAGACCTTTTGGACGAAAACTCCTGAACTGAAACTTCTAGATATCGATACAAACTTTCCAAAACCGTCGAGTTCGTTCTCTAACGATCGACGTACATCATTACGACTACTTTTCCGGAGCCGTTTTGTTGATTTCATGATTTTCCGCGACATTGTTTTGCGGCGAAAGTAGTAATTTCACCAAAATCATTATAAAACCATTATAGGATGACATTTTGGCGTAAAACATGTAAAGTCATTTTGAAGGGTCAAGGCGTCAAAAGAGTATTTTTAAACGACGAGTAATATTTTCAAAACCCGAAATGGTATAAGTAACATCTGAAGTGCATGCATAACATTACATTGCAACTCATGACATATCATATCATTGATAATAGGTCCGGTTGACGCATTACATTATACCTCGGTGTACTCACTTTTGCCATTATTCCATTTTACCAAGTGAGTTTTCATAGCCCGTTTACATGCTTTCGATTATTTTCAAACCCACGGGAGAATACATTGCACTACATTTTTCTTATGCGATACCAAGTATGTTAAATTCAATTACATTGCTTAAGTTACCGCATTTGCCAATTTGAAAGTCCCATTACTTGAACATGAACCGTTAATCTTTGAGCGAGGATGAGTGGATAGATCTATCGAGGTGGCGCCTCCATCCGGGTTGGTGAATCCCAACCGAGCAAGCGGATGCATTTCATTTGATAACATTACGGAGTTGTCGGCAAACACTCTGCGGGGGCATACATTATTGAGCAGTCTAGTTTGGGGTCATGGGCTTAGAGCAATTGTAACATTATTTTTACGTGATTGGATTGTCATGCATGGTCTATACTTGTGTAGTCGTATAAAACATTTACATAAACCTATGATTCTCACCAACATTATTGTTGACCGTTTTTAGCAATGTATTTTCGATGGCGAGGCATTCATCATGACATGGTTTAGGGACCTACATTTTGAGTCATGGCGTCGACTTACATTATGTACATTATGGCACTTTATTTCAAAACATCGTTTGGATTTGTAACATGGATGTATTTCCATAAACTTTGTAAACCTTTTGGGACCGATGTTGTTCTCTCGAATGTTTTATGAAATATCCAACGATGTGATTTTAAAAGCGACACTTTAGGTCGTTCAATATAACTGTGATGTGGTGCTATGACGGTTGATCCCGAAATTCCATTCACGCAAAAGCGAGTAAATTGGGGTGTGTGATTGGTACGAGCTACGATTATAGAGAACTAGTTGCATCATTGACCCTAGACTATAGCTACATTATCATAGCATCTCATCATTTCATCATAGTACATATTCATTTTCATGCGGATTCACTTACACTTTATTCGAGATTATTTACATTTATTTCACACCGGTTGTCACAGACATGTCTTGATTCTCACCTATCACCATATCATCGGACTCTAGCTCGGATGATGTTCCATTAACCCATCATGGATGATGATTCATCGCATTCCGAGGTCGTATCTTCCATTGGTTCCACTCCGGCCTTCCCAGCGATCATGACCGACACGAGGCCGAACCCTTCCGAGGGCGAAGTCGCACCCACTCCTCGCGTTAGCCCGGCTCATAACCCGTTGCTCGCACCATCACCACCACGGCCACCGCCGGCACCATCATCACCATCATCATCATATTTTCTTGAGATCCTTTACCTCGACGGACTTGCAGCCCAAAAGCGTGCTCGTTTTGATATCCTACACCACCATCGACCGAGCCCGAGCCACCCGCTAGGTTCGAGTTAGGAGAGTTATAGGGCCGCGGTGCACGACGACCTTCTATCGAGGCATTAGGGCCCGTATTGATGCTCGGCGGATCCAGTTGATAGTTTGTGCGACAGTGCTGAGAACTGTCGGTAGATAGGATTGAGCCCATCACGAGGAGGTCGAGGGTTTGATATTAAGCGGGGTTTGTATTGACTTATCTCATCGAGTATTCAAAGATAGGCGGATAGAGGATAGAGAGCATATCACGGAGTTGAGGCGGAGATGCCGAGTTGTTTGACAGGTGATATGGCACGAGATGAGTTCTGAGTCGATCACGGAGTTATCTTTAGCTCGTGGCGTATTGTTACATTGCGGTCGGATGGATGAGATGAGGAGTTTGATTGATAGTTTGGTTACTCGAGTTCGCGATCTTGAGGATAGGGCGGCGGAGCACCATGAGGTGCCTTATGTAGACTTTGTCATGTATAGTTTTGACCATTATTATCCTAGTCACAAGGTGTGTGGCGTAGTTTAAAGAACTTGTTGTCTTTTGATTGTTGTACAAACAAATGTATCAAGTATTGACTCTACTATGTAGGAATGGTTATTATTATGTATGATATCGGTCCATGTAGGCGAAATTTTCATGTATATTATCCACGTGTGTTGTGATTATATTGGTGATATTTCGTTATTGTTCGTTGTGATTCCATTTATCTTTATGCATGTTGTGGTTGTGGATATATTTGTATGATGGTTGTTTCTACTTACGAGTTCTCATAATTGTTTCATCTTGTGATTTTGAAGAGTTATGGCATCAAGAAAGCTACTGATTGAAATGACCCAGCGACAATTCAAAAGTTGGTGAGCGATAGCATTGCTAATGCTTTAAGAGTCGAAAGGAAGCGATGGTTCTTTCTTCTTCTTTGAGGCATGGTATTCTTTGAAGCCGCAAGGCTTACTCTCTCTTCGGTAATGCAGGAGGATCGGGGGTTAAGAAATGTTCGTACAAAGATTTCAAGAGTGGTGAACCCACTAAGTTTCGAGTACCGAGGGAGCTACAACAATGGTTAGATGGTTTGAAAAGTTGGAGTCGTGTTTTGCTTTATGCTTGTCGGATGATAGTAAAGTTAAGTTTGCTACGAGCACATTACTCGATGGAGCGTTGTCATGGTGGAATTCATCGCTCAACCGATTAATATGGAGAATGCTTTTAAGCTTACGTGGGAGGAATTTAAAGGCTTGGTGACTAAGAGTTTTGTCCTCGAGCGAAATCAAAAGTTAGAGACGGAGTTCTACGAGTTAGTAACTATTGGCTATGACATTGACACTTACATTCGGAGATTCCGAGAATTAGCGCGTTATGCCCGTCGATGGTATCGGATAACGAGAAGTTGCTAGAGGCTTTTATCGGGGACTTCCGAAGTGATTCAAGGAGATGTGACATCGTTTGATCCACAAACAATCGAGGAAGCTATTCGGTGACTCGAAGTTGATGGCACAAGTGGTGAAGCGAGGCAAATACACCACCACCAACCGAAACAACAACAACAACCCCAACAACCGTTTCAACAACAACAACCGAGCCAACTACAACAACAATAATAGCAACAACAACAAGCGGAAATGGGACAACACCAGGGGTAGAAATGCTACTCAACAACCACCCAAAAGGCAAGAGGTTGCTAAGGTTTATGCCGCGGGTCAAAAAGAAGGAAAAGGATATTCGGGGGTTTTGCCGAAGTGTAATAAGTGTTTGAGTCACCACAATCCGGGTCGATGTCCTGATCCGTGTGAGAATTGCAAGAAAGTTGGCCACCGTACTAGGGATTGCACGGCACCAAAAGTTACATGTTTTGGTTGCGGGGAAACTGGACACTACAAGAGGGATTGCAAGAAGGGAAAGAATCAAGCAAATCCGAATCAAGGAGGTATGGCTCAAGGAAGGGTTTACGTCATTGGAGGCGGAGAGGATAGGGAGGACCCGAATGTCATTACGGGTACGTTCCTTCTCAATAATCGTTATGCTTCAGTTTTATTTGATTCGGGTGCCGATAAAAGTTTTGTGTCTACTGCATTTGCACCTTTGCTCAACATTAAACCAACTACATTAGACATATCATACAACGTTGAATTAGCTAATGGTAGCGTAGTTAGCACCAACACCATTGTTCGCGGTTGCACATTCAATTTTCTTAACCATCCTTCAACATAGACCTCATGCACCGAGAGCTTGGTAGTTTTGACGTCGTCATAGGCATGGATTGGTTATCTAAGCATCGCGAAAGATCATTGTGATGAGAAAGTTGTTCATCTTCCCTACAATGGCGAAACTTTGATTATTCGTGGGGAGCGAGTGGAACGAAATTAGTATCATATCGAGTATCAAAGCGGAGAAGTACATTAAGAAAGGTTGTCTTGCTTTCTTAGCCCATGTAACCGAGAAGAAGTCGGAGGAGAAGCGACTTGAAGATGTTCCTATTGTCAGTGAATTTTACAAGTATTTCCGAGGATTTACGGGACTTCCACCGCACGTCAATTAGAGTTTCAAATTGACTTAGTGCGGGCTACACCGATTCTTGAGCACCGCACCGTTAGCGCCATCCGAAATGCAAGAGTTGTCTAATCAATTGCAAGAGCTTCTAGACAAAGGATTCATTAGGCCGAGTTCCTCGCCTTGGGGAGCACCGGTCTTGTTTGTAAAGAAGAAAGATGGATCCTTCCGAATGTGCATAGATTATCGAGAGTTGAACAAGTTAACGGTGAAGAATCGTTACCACTCCCGAATTGATGACTTGTTCGATCGGTTGCAAGGTTCGATATTTATTCCAAGATTGATCTCGGTCGGGTTATCATCGACCGAGTTCGGAAGAGGATATTCCGAAGGCGTTTAGAACACGTTACGGTCATTCTGAGTTTCAAGTGATGCCGTTTGGATTGACTAATGCACCGGCGGTATTCATGGATCTCATGAATAGAGTCCGTAGCCGTGTTTGGACAAGTTTGTTATAGTGTTCATTGGCGACATCTTGATCTACTCCAAGAGCAAAGAAGAGCACGAAGAGCATTTAAGGACGATTTTAAGGCTACTCAAGAATGAGAAGTTGTATGCCAAGTTTTGAAGTGTGATTTTGGAACCACAAAGTGCAATTTCTTGGTCACATCATTGATAGTCAAGGACTACAAGTTGATCCCGCAAAGATTGAAGCTGTGAAAGATTGGGCTACTCCAACGAATCCTACGGAAATTCGACAATTTCTAGGACTAGCGGGTATTACCGAAGGTTCATCAAGGTTTTTCAAGATAGCGAGACCTTTGACCAAGTTGACACGGAAAAACAAGAAGTATGAGTGGGGAAGAAATAAGAAGCGCTTTTCGGTTGTTGAGCGAAAACTTTGCGGTCGCCGATTTGGCACTACCAAGGCATTGAGAACTTTGTTGTATATTGCGACGCTTCGCATAAAGGACTTGGGGCTGTTTTAATGCAAAACGAGAAGGTGATAGCGTATGCTTCTCGACAACTTAAGACTCATGAGAAGAATTACACCACTCATGATCTCGAGTTAGGAGCCGTAGTTTTGCGCTCAAGATTTGGAGACATTACCTCTATGGTACAAAGTGTATGGTGTTCTTGACCACAAGAGTTTGCAATATATTCTTGATCAAAGGAACTTAACATGAGGCAACGTCGTTGGTTGGAATTACTCAACGACTATGATTGTGAAATCAAGTATCACCCGGGAAAAGCCAATGTTGTGGTGATGCTCTTAGTCGGAAAGAGACCTAAACCTTTAAGAGTTCGATCATTGGGAATGACGATTATTTCTCCTTTACCATCGAAAATCCATGAAGCACAAGTCGAGGCACTTAAGGAGGAAAACCGACCAAGTGAAAAGCTTTATGGTATGCCCGAAAGCGCAAATGGTTTTGTAAAGAGAGCGGATGGAGTACTATGTTTCAAGGATAGAATGTGGGTACCATTGTATGGCGGAATACGAGAATTGATTATGCATGAGTCGCATAAGTCAAAGTATTCTATACATCCGAGGATCGGATAAGATGTATCAAGATCTTAAGAAGCTTTATTGGTGGCGAACATGAAAGCGGAGATTGCCACGCACGTTAGCAAATGTCTTACTGTGCTAAGGTAAAAGTCGAATATCGAAGCCTTCTGGTTTACTCCAACAACCGGAAATTCCTCAATGGAAATGGGAACGTATTACTATGGACTTTGTTACTGAAACTTCCTAAGACATCGGGAGGTTACGACGCTATTTGGGTAATTGTTGATCGCCTTACCAAGTCACCCATTTCATACCGATTAGAGACTTATTCCATGGAACAACTCACTAGACTTTACGTCAAGGAAATAGTCTCGAGGCACGGAGCACCAATTTCTATCATTTCCGGCGAGATAGTCGATTCACTTCAAACTTCGGAATTCATTGCAAGATTCATTCGAACCGATTAGAGATGAGCACAACATATCACCCACAAAGCAGACGGTCAAAGTGAAAGGACTATTCAAACATTAGAAGACATCTTTGAGGGCATGTGTGATTGATTTTGGAAATGGTTGGGCTAACCATTTGCCATTGATTGAATTCTCGTACAACAATAGTTATCACACCAGTATCAAGATGGCACCATTCGAGGCACTCTATGGTCGTAAGTGCCGATCACTGTTTGTTGGGCGAGGTAGGAGACGCACAACTTCTCGGTCCGTAAATGGTACGGAAACAACCGAGAAGATCGTTCAAATTCGTGATAGACTTAGAACCGCCAGAGTCGGCGGAAAAGTTATCACGGATGTTAGGCGCAAGGATTTGGAATTTCAAGTGGGCGACAAAGTTATGTTAAAAGTATCGCCTTGGAAGGGCGTGGTACGTTTTAGAAAGCGTGGAAAGTTGAACCGAGATACATTGGACCATTCAAGATTTTGAGCCGAGTTGGTCCGGTAGCTTATCGACTTGATCTCCCACGAACTCACCATGTGCACAACACGTTTCACGTTTCAAACTTGAAGAAGTGTCTTTCGGACGAATCGCTCATTATTCCATTGGACGAAGTTCACAGACGACAAACTCAATTTTGTGGAGGAACTCAGAGAAATCATGGACCGCGAGGTCAAGCGGTTGAAACAGTCGTATTCGATTGTGAAAGTTCGTTGGAATTCTCGACGAGGTCCCGAGTTTACTTGGGAGCGGGAAGACCGGATGCGACACAAGTATCCTCATCTTTTCGACGACACCGTTAGACCTAACAACGATTGAATTCGTGGATGAATTCCTTTTTAGATGGGCGAATGTGACAACCCGTACTTTCAGTCATTTCTACACACGTTCATGTCTCATTATTTCAATATTTATAGTAAGCTTGGTTTACTTGTTTCAAATTCGCGTAACCTTGGAGGTTTAGCGGCGAATTCATGATCATGACATCACGTACATTTCATATGGACTATGATTAGTCTACATTTCATTGACATCATGTGCATCTCATTAATTCATTCACGACATTTTATTTCACTTTAAACGCGTAATTTTTATGTTTAATAATCTTTATCGCGTGAGTTATTATTTTGTATATTTAATCCGTTACTTTCAAAAATGATCCCGATGTATTTTTAAACTCACATTTAGTTTATAAAACTATATTTTAGTTTTCCTAGTGTTTCAAATTTATTTGGTACATAAATCGTTATGATTAAATTATTACGTCGTTTTCTTAAAATTATCGATAATTATTTTTATCACTCAATTTTCACAAGGAAAGTATTTTACAATTTTTATTATATCATTACAATCTATTTTGACCTATCAAAAACTTACTTGTACATTTTCTACACTTTACTTACCTTTTCTTACAAAATTACACAAATATTATACAAGTACAATTATATACATTTAAAAAAAAAAAAAATCTATATCTTACAAATCCCTCCCCTTGGCCGACAAGGGAGGTGGTATTAATGAAGTGGTATGGCTTCTTGATTTGTACAAATTTACACACTACTACAAAGTCTTCACTTAACACATTTCATATCACTTCCATAATTCACCTAGTAACAAAAATATTTTTCTCTTTGTTTTTCACACCATAAAACCGCCATCAAGGTTTTCAAGAAGGATCACAAAATTTTGCAACTTCAAGTGTTTAAACAATCTAGTGTATACTCTTTCTAAGATTTTGAAATAAAAATCTAGAGTATTTAGGTAACCTTGGTTCTTTCACCTCATCACTATCACTAGTAAGCATATTTCTTCCATTTTCAAGTTTCCTTTTCATTTCATATGTTTCTTTTCATTTTGGAGATAGTATGCATGTTATGTGATTTATACCATTTTATTTCATGATTTTGAGTTATATATACATATTGGTCATCCTATAAATATTCCCATGGTATTCTTTGGTCTTGATGGTGATTAGGAACCCATGACACCCTAAGAAGGTGTATGGTAGGATTAGATTAGTTTTGGAGTTGATTTGAAGGGATTAGAATAGGTTTTGTCCGAGAAAACTATTTTCAATGCGTATTAAAAAGGTTCTGTCCTTATTTCGAATTTCGAAAAACCAACAGTTGGTACGAAACTTTGGCCTTGATATTTAGAAAAATACTTTAAAACGAATCAGTGGCCTTTTGAACGGATAAAAGCGGACTTATAACGAAGAAGTTATGGATTTTTAAAGTTTGACGATTTAAACGTATTATTTTCGAAAATTCAGCATGCAGTTTTAGTTTGTTCGGGTCAAAAGCGAGCCTTAAGCTTCACAAATTATTTCGACTAGTCAAAATATATTAGTTTACTTGATCTGAAGCTAAGGACATATTTTACGTGAAAGCGGATTTAAAACGACAAAGATATGCCCGTTTTATAAAGTTGCCGTAAATATTATTTTACGAAAAACTATATTATTTTTACGTTACAAGTATTTTAGTAGTCAGAACGACCATGTTTATGCGCTTTTAACCATGATGTGAAACTTTTGGAACAAATTGTCTTCTAGTAGAATCAAGTTCATCGGCCATATTTTTCAAAACAAAAAGTTGTTTGCCAAGCGGTTGTATAGTGAATTATTTACGGATGTTCAAACTTGGCGAAACTCGTTTTACGCACACAATTAGCCAAAACCACCATCTTTAGCCCTTGATATCTTTATGATCGAGACCTTTTGGACGAAAACTCCGAATCGAAACTTCTAGATATCGATACAAACTTTCCAAAACCGTCGAGTTCGTTCTCTAACGATCGACGTACATCATTTTACGACTACTTTTCCTGAGCCATTTTGTTGATTTCATGATTTTCCGACGACATTGTTTTGCGGCGAAAAGTAGTAATTTCACCAAAATCATTATAAAACCATTATAGGATGACATTTTGACGTAAAACATGTAAAGTCATTTTTGAAGGGTCAAGGCGTCAAAGAGTATTTTTCGATGACGAGTAATATTTTCAAAACCCGAAATGGTATAAGTAACATACTGAAGTGCATGCATAACATTACATTGCAACTCATGACATATCATATCATTGATAATAGGTCCCGTTGACGATTACATTATACCTCGGTGTACTCACTTTGCCATTATTCCGGTTTACCAAGTGAGTTTTCATAGCCCGCTTTTACATGCTTTCGATTATTTTCAAACCCACGGGAGAATACATTGCACTACATTTTTCTTGTACGATACCAAGTATGTTAAATTCAATTACATTGCTTAAGTTACCGCATTTGCCAATTTGAAAGTCCCATTACTTGAACATGAACCGTTAATCTTTGAAGCGAGGATGAGTGGATAGATCTATCGAGGTGGCGCCCCATCCGAGTTGGTGAATCCCAACCGTGCAAACGGATGCATTTCATTTGATAACATTACGGAGTTGTCAGCAAACACTCTGCGGGGCATACATTATTGAACAGTCTAGTTTCGGGGTCATGGGCTTAGAGCAATTGTAACATTATTTTTACGTGACTGGATTGTCATGCATGGTCTATACTTGTGTAGTCGTATAAAACATTTACATAAACCTATGATTCTCACCAACATTATTGTTGACCGTTTTTAGCAATGTATTTTCAGGTAACTGAGGCATTCATCATGACATGGTTTAGGGACCTACATTTTGAGTCGCGGCGTCGACTTACATTATGTACATTATGGCACTTTATTTCAAAACATCGTTTGGATTTGTAACATGGATGTATTTCCGCAAACTTTGTAAACCTTTTGGGACCGATGTTGTTCTCTGAATGTTTTTATGAAATATCCAACGATGTGATTTTAAAACGACACTTTAGGTCGTTCAATATAACTGTGATGTGGTGCTATGACGGTCAATCCCGAATTCCATTCCGCGCAAAATGTAAATTGGGGTGTGACATTTGAATTACCCTTGAGTTGATGTTATTCACCGAGGGCAATTTGAGTTTCAAAAACTTTCTTTGTTCGATGTCAAAACTAGAGAACCGGTTGTTAGGTGTAATAGTGGTTTTAGTTTTAACGGTCTCTTGAAGATCCGCAATTCTAGTTTTCACATTGTCTAAAATACTTCTCGCATCACTTGTGTTTAAAGGATTGTTTGAAGACATTTGTTCAATGTTCGAAAGAGATTTAGAGACAACGACTGGTTTTGAAACTGGTGTTGACTCTTTGTTTGAAATACTTGGTGTGATGGAAAACTTTGACTTTTCTTTTTGATTAACAAAAGTAATTCCGTTAATTTTGTTCCATTTGTTATAATCAATTGGTTTGATTTCGGATTTTTGTTTCATTTTGATCTACTCTCCTCGTATAGTTCTAACGTTTTAAGAGAATCACGAACAATAATGGGTTCATGTAAAACATTTCCATTGTTTAACACATTCCGAGGTTTCGAGCTTTCTTGAGGAACGAAGAAGGTTGTTACCATGTGCCATTCTATGATTAGTATGAAAACGCGAATTTACTTGATTAGAAAGCATCTTGATTGTTTGAGCGAATGACCCGTTTTAAGAAGCAAAATTTCCAAGGTTTGGATTTTTCATTTTATCAAGAATTTCATCAAGAGAATCTTCTCATTTTGAAAATCGAGAATCAACCGCTTCTTCTCTTTTCAAGATTCGAAAACATTTCTTTTTGTTTAGAAAGTTGGTTATTTAAATCGAAATTTCCTTGTTTAAAGATTTAATTTTCAAGTTCAAATTCACATCAAGTGTATTATACTTGATTTGCAATAGTTGTTCTTTAGAAACCAAATTTCGATAACCAATTTCTAATTTTGATTCTTTGTTTTTATGAAATTAAAAGGCTTTTGCGTTCTCCTTGTAACTCTCAAGCTCGCCGTCAATTTAGCATTCATGGCCTTAACTTCGCGATGGACCGTTCTAACTTTCTCAATTTCAATGCCACGCTTATTGATTAATGATTCAAAATAAGCACGTGTTTCCTCATCGGTCTCAGATTTTGTGCCACACGGTCCCACTAGGATCTACATCGGATTCTCGAGTTAGTATTGCTACAACTCGGATTGTCGGTATGTATCATAAGTAGGTCTTGATGTCACGAAATGTTGTTCTTCATGAGTAAACACATCAAATATGACATTGTTATAGCATGGATCAATGATTGGTACCTCGAATCTTGCATTAGCGTCATAGACATGAGGTGCGTCGAGTCGATGTCGTACTTAGTCTCCTCAAGATTTGCCATGAAGATGCGGTTCGCATTGATTTCCTCGAGGTCTTCCAAATCATCCATAATAGTGAAAAATCATTTTCTCAAAGACTCAACCGCATCCCCTTCTTGCTTCGTATAACAAGATAGCTCGAAGAAACTTAGCATTCTTCTTTTGTGGCTTAGTGGGACAATTCCTTGCCATGTGACCCACTCTTGACAGCTTGTAACACTTAACATGATTACCCCGATTCACATTTCCATAATTCCCAACGATCGAGTGCAACATTCCCATTCGATTACCCCATCGCTTATTCCCAACATTCTCGTCCCATCCGATTTCCAACATTCGACCCAACTGACACTGATACGGAACCGCTGATTACCCATGCGAAATCCAAAGAGCATATCCTCGTTGATTCCCAATAACTCCAACCATTTGTCCTTGATGACCCATGTTCACACCGGTGTGCAATTTGCCTTGCGAGTGTCCGATGAAACCTTTGGTTGTTGTTAGTTGGTGTGGAATAGCGACCTCTCAATGCTTCACCCAAGAATGCAAATGCTTGTGACAAAGCTTCTTCGGTTCCATTTCAATATCGGTGATTCCTTGTTCACAGTAATATTGTTGTTCGGTGGATAGGTTTGTTGTTGAGGATAACGACTTGTTGTTGTGGAATGTATTGTCGCAAGTTGTTGTTAGTGGAAGATGATGAAGCTTGTTGGTGTGTATTCACCGGAGTTTGAGTCTTTGCAATGAGTGCTAATGGATCATGATTCTTTGCTAATCTTTCTTTCCCGACTTCATTCACTTGGCTTTGGTTTTGTTTCGTAAAATCGTTGAGTTGATCAAAGTTCACTTGATGTAAGTCTTTTGTTTGGTTGACAATAGTGACATATCGTCCCCATTCTTCTCGGTAGATTGTTCAGAACTTAATGTTGCTCACGATAGTTCCGGTGCCAACTTGTTTCGATCGGCTCATTCATTAAAGTGCAAAACCTTCCATAGTAGGATTCAATGGATTCTCCTCAGGTTGATGTGAACTTCTCCCATTCAAGAAGCGACTTGTTCTCCATGTCTTGTTGACCAATTTCATTCCATGACAAAGCCGTCTTACACGCTCCCACATGTCGAAAGCGGTTTCACAACCGCTCACAAAGAAGAAAGATGTCTCTTGGTAAACCCAGTTGGACAATATGAATTGCCATGTTATCTCGTGATAGACTTGTTTCGATCCTCTTGAGTATTCGATTCTTTTGAAGACGAAAAAATGGTGGGACGGGAGGTGTTGCATCAAGATTTCGTGGTCTTGGACTTGTCGAGGCATGAAGGGTCCATTCTCGAATGGATTGAATCATCAATTTTCCATTAGGTTTTGTCTTGATGTAACGAAGCATTCGACTTGTCCATTGAAGATAACCACCTTTTTCCAACACAGGAGGACGGTTTTAGGCACCGGCTGCATGAATGTCTTGTTGAGTTGCCATTGATGAAGGTATGATATGATAAAGTTGATGTAGGATCGATTCAACGATAAAGGAATTGTGTTGGATGAAGATTAAGCTCGGTTGTTGTAGTGAAAATTTGGTCTAAAAACTTAAAAACCTCAATAACTTCTTTTCGGCGGTCTATTCTACTCATTTTCACGGTCGTTTTGATGGGTAAAACGCTGAAAACGGAGTTACGGTTCAAAAGTTATAGCCGTTTGAAGTTTTGCTCAAAATCTTACTCGTTAACTTGTTCTTACGCGTAGAAACTAGTGCTTATGCGTAGGATTGTTTATGCGTAGGATTCTTATGCGTAGAAAGCTTAGGCGTAGGATTCCTTATGCGTAAAACTAAACTTACGCGTAACCTTTAGGCTTATGCGTAAACAAAATTCTTAGTCGTAAAAACCTTACGCGTAAGTGTTAACTTATGCGTAGAGTGTTACTCGTAAATAGCGCTCGCTTATGCATAAACTTAGGTTAAAACAAAAATCCTTTACATCGTCACAAAGATAAAATATATCTACAAGTCGAAGTGTTCCACACACTTATCCAAGTGAGGAAGCATCGAGTAACCGTTGTTGCACGAAGATGGTTCACCAAAAGTTATGCGTAGAAAAACTAGGGTTTTGACTTTTGACCTTTACGCGTAAAAATTCCCAGTGATTCAAACAATTTCTCTTGCATAAACAACCTTTAAAACACTCAAATAACACACAAGTTTTGACCTTTTTCACCCAAAGTGCTTAGATAGCTTATGCGAGAAACGTACAACCCAATACACACGAGTTTAAACTGATGAAAACACGTAAAGCTTGAACTTTTTCCAAAACTAGACTCTTTAACACTATAAAACCTTAAACCATAAGAATCTTGAAGATTTTGGTGCAAAAGTAAAGCTTTAAGCAAGATAACTTTGAGAACGAGTCTACGCGTAACCACTACACAAAAAACTTCAACCAAACACTCCTAAACCATTGTTAGGCGATTGATACCAATTGAAGGACCTTACTTTTATCAACCTTATCACAAACCCAACACGTATATCATTTCAACCACGAACACAATATGCGTAAAGAAGAAAGATTAAGAAAGGAAAGATGGTGACTTGAATGATATATGAATCGTGTATGTTATGCGTATGAACAAGATAGAAAGATGAAAAAAAATAAGATGTTATATTGCTCCAAAGAAAACACACACACACACTTTCAAGCACACCCCTCAAATGAGACTTTGAGGGGTATTTATAGTACAAGCACTAGATGCCCTAATGGGCTTGGGTTTGGGCCTCGTGGACTTGGATTGGATAACAAGTGATAAAAGGCTAGCTTAACTAAACTAATACCCATTTAGCTTAGTCCAATCCACGAGCCCGTTGACTATTCTATCATGATATCTAACACACGTTACAAAGTTCCTAAACGTGAATGACCATCACTTCTTATAAAACTATTAAGGCTAACATCTTTAATGTATTCCAAAGCAGTAATGATGGGTTGGTGCCTACCTCTCACTAGTTTCCCATTGAACACCTCACACATGTTATTAAGTAACACATCAGAATGAGCCATCCTTATACATTTATAGTACATGTTGAGTTATACAAACAACAGTGTTGAACAATATTGTACAACAAAAGATGTACACTTAGACATAGATTTGGTTAGTACCTGAAAAATACGATCTTGACCAATGGGTTGGTGGTATCTTACTTAACTAAGTATGGGCTGGTTCGCTATAACTCTTGAATGCAAGCATGGCTGCCTCAAATTGTTGGATGGTTGTTGCTGCTGCACATCTCCACAAATGTTCCTTGTATGCTCTACCATTCCATTGCAATTTCATATTATCATGGATGTGCCTCAAACAATATCTGTGTTCAGCACTAGGGAATACTGCTGCCAAGGTTGTAAAAATCGCTAGGCGCTAGTGAGGCGGTCGGGTAGGGCCTAGCGATTAATCGGTTAGGCGGGGATTAATCGGAGATTAATCAGATTGGAATTTTTATGCACAAAATTGTAATTTTACATATTATATTATATTATATGTATGAGATAAGTAGAGTGTATCAAAGTTCAAATATTTTCAGTGTTCAAATATAAACATAATACATAATTCTTTAAAGTTCAAAGTCAAGCATAGATATTAGTCGATTTGTTGACCATTTTTAAGTGATCTTTGACTGATTAATCGGTTTGTTGACCGATTTTTAAGCGATTTTGTCCGATTTTTAAGCGATTTTGTTGACCGATTTTTAAGCGATTTTGTTCGATTAATCCGATTAGACCGATTTTGTTCGATTTTCTCCGATTAATCGGTTTGTTGACCGATTTTTAACCAATCCTTGACCAAAATGATTAAATAGGCCGATTACGATAAATCAAGGCGCTTAGGGAGCGATTAGCGATTATGCGGCGATTAATCGGCAGCCTGAGCCGATTTTTACAACAGAGACTGCTGCTAATGCTGGAATGATACCATACACAAAGGAGCATCAATTCATTACTAATAAAAGTACCATTTATCAAAAATACAAGTGAATATAATTAACTAAAATGTAACATCACCTTTTTCCTGTCACTGATAAAAGTGTAATTTGAGTTCGGTTGCAAGTCAAGATCATCTCCTAGACATTCAAGAAACCAAACCCATGACTCTTTGTTTTTAGCTTCTGCAACATCATAGGCTAAGTGGTATATTCCATTGTTGCTATCAATACCGACTGTTGTAAGAAGCTGACCAGGAAAAGGACCTTTCATAAAAGCACCATCTAACCCCAACAACTCTCTTTCACAAACTTTATATCCTTCCTTCAAAGCACCTAAGCATACATACATTCTCTTAAAAACTCTGGTTGGACTTGTTGGATCTTTTGCAGTTTGTACACTTATCCTAACTGTTGTATTTGGGTTTGTTTTCTCGCAACTCTTCAACATAGTATCTTAAAATGGTGTATTGTTGCTTATGATCACCCCTAATCTCAATTTCGCCTTGTTCTTTTTGCCCTTAATGCCTTTTGCATAGACACTTGAACTTCAAACTATTTAGTGAGTCGATCTTGAACAACCCCGATTGGAATATCTGGATTGACTTAAACTTAGTCAACTATTTGCTTTGAAAAAAACTTGTAGTCACAAGCTTTAATCTCTTGATTGCAAACATTTGTGTTCCTCCCTGAAAGTTCTAACACTCCATAAATCTTTAGCTGTATTTTTTGCTACATACAACAACCATGGGCAATCTTTTGGTTGCTCCTTGAGTGATCTCAAATATACATCCCTTCCGCGGCCTCTAGTTAATGGACTGTTTTTTCTCTTTGAAATGCTCCTGTGCCAACATCTTCACTTGTACCACAAACATGTATTGTTCCAACACACCTAACCCTAATTCTCTGTTTGTTATTCTTAATGAGTTGCAATTTCCTCCTAATCTGTATTGAAAGCAGGTTGATCTTATCTTTCACCTCTTTTGCAGTTACAAAAGTTTGACCACAGAAAAAGTATACTTCATCCTCTACTTGTTCTGCCTTAGTTAACTTTTTTTTTGTATGCCCTCATCTTTTTCTTCCTAATTACATACTCATCCTCATTCTCAGAACCACTTGCAAACTCATTATCATCTAATAGATCTAACTCACTTTTCTTAAAAAAATCATCTGGTATCTGGCTGGAGCTACCTATATATGGTAACTCTGTAGTCTCGACCACTTTGAACAGATTAATGAAGAACATCAGGCTCCTCAAAAGTATTTGTCTCATCAACAACGTGTTTCCATCTCGAATGTTCTGAATATCATTATCATCACTGACATAACTATCTATTTCACGCACACTGTCATCACTTAAAGCTTCGTCAATTTCACATACCGTATAGATTTACCTTTTGGATATGCTCAACAGATTACCTATTTTCTCGCCTTGATGACCTAACTCTTGATCATTTGACATACCTCTTCGAGACTATCTATTTGGTTATGCTCAACAGTTTATCTATTTGTTGGTTGCCATCACCTAAAACATCTTCAGCTTGATAGACCTCTGAGATGAAAACAAGGGTTCTATTTACGGTATCCGACTAGATTGTAGCAAAGTATTGACTTCCAAAGGTTGTTGCGTAACTTGACTTAAATCCTCTACCATAGGCTTATTAACAATTTTTTCTAAGAATATTTTGTTTGAGCAATATGGAACAATAGGAAGAGCTGCCTTTTTCTTTGTTGCATCCACATCGGCAATAACTGTCCTAATTGACTTTGGTGACATTTCATCAACATCCAGTCTTGTCTTACCATTTTCAACATAAACTTCTATCATCTTATGGTCATCAACAAGATTTTTCAATATTTGTAAATTGGCATTCTCACTTAAGCTATACAAACCATCATCTAAATTACTACCAGACTTAACAAAGTAATAGTAATTTTTTGAACCCAGCTCGTAACCCAATTCATACATAAGAACATCCAACTCTTCAACTGACACACTATCAACATCAAGCAAATCAACTAAAGTTTCCATACCTCCATCGTATATTCTACCAGGCCAGTATTTAAAAACACCATTGTGATGAACCCTCATGCTAAACATATTAGATCTACCACCTGAAAACATGTCAATAGAAAAGACAATGTGGAAAACTAGAAGGGGGGGTTGAATAGTTTTACCAATTTAAAACTTCCTTTTAAATATTTAGATCGACTTATGTCAATCTATTTGGTTGTTTATGTTGGACGTTGATAGATAGATATATAAACGTGTAAATGAAAGATAAAGATTAAGAAGCACATCACCACGACACAAGTATTTATAGTGGTTCGGCACAAGGACACCTTCCTTGCCCTACTCCACCCCCGAGTCACCTACTCGAGAGTTCGTAACACTACACCAACTCCTTATGGCGGAGAAGCCTTCACAACGCCGCTTAACCCTTTTCTCGGTACAAAGCTAAATACCGAGTTCTTTCACACCAAGGCGAACCACACCTAACACAACGTCGCCTACCCTTTATACGGTGCTAGGCTAACCACCGAGTTCTTTCACACCTTAGAGAACTAATCCTATCACAACGTCGCCTACCCTTTATTAGGTACTAGGCTAAGCACCTAGTTCCATTATGGAGGAACTACTACCCTTCACGACACAACACCTATTATCAAGGAGATCTACCCTTGTTACAACACCATCAAGGATATCACCATCCTTGTGAATAAATAAACACTTATATGTATAACGATGCACCTCATCGATTATACGACCTAAGCATTCTTCTCAAATGCTACTTGATTTGATTCTTCGGCATCCTTCACTAATGCCTTTGACACAACGCTTGGCATCCTTCACTAATGCCTTCGTCTTGACACCTTAAGCATTCTTCACTAATGCTTTTACGTAGATGATCAGCATCTTTCACTAATGCTTTCATCTTGACACTTTCGGCATTCTTCACTAATGCCTTCAACCCAACATCTATGGAGAAAGGAAGAACTATCAATAAGAGAACCTTCGTTGTCTTGATGATGACGAAGCATGGCAACTCATGGACTTGAGCTTGCACGTCTTCAAGATGTGGTGATCTTTCCTTTAATAGGAATCTACAAGATCACACAAAACAAAAGAGAAAAGCTACATAGATCTCTTGGATCCGAGGTTAGAGGTTAGAATACTGGGGAAGTATGTGTAAAGGGATGAAATAGAAAGGAAGAAATGGCTCTCTATTTATAGAGGAAATTCACCATCGTATCCCCGGATCCCACGGATCCTTCCACTGGGATCCGGCTAGCACAAAGCTAGGGATCCGTGGTCCGCCTCCTCTTTGCCCATGGGTATTTTGGGTTATGGGTCATGGGTCATGGGTTATGGGTTGATCCATGGTTTTCAATCTAGATACAATGTACCTTAAGGATACATTGAACTTGTGTAAGTGGTATATATAAAACCATGGGTTATGGGTCAAAACCATTTGCTAGTTTTTATCTATTTAGTATATACTTGCTTTTACCCATTTTAGTATATACTTGTTTTTACCCATTTTAGTATACTTAATATAAGTATGTATTAACCCAATATGTAAACACTAGTTGTTGTACATATGTATCTAACTCATAGAGTTACTTAAACTTGTTAAGCCAATATGTAAACACTAGTTGTTGTACATGTGTATCTAAAATATAAAATCACTTAATCTTGTTATAGTGTTTTATGTGAAAACGTAAGTGTGTTATAAAACTATTAGTTCAAACCATTTACGTATTTTATTTGTTTCGTTAATATGATTTTACTTTTGTTATCGACAAAACATTAGAAGATCGTAAAATATAAATAAATGTTTTTACGGCTTATTTGTATTAACAGACAACATAATCAAAACTTAATTGCCAAAAAAAATATACCCCAATTACAAATTTCAATGTTTATAATAAAATAAAAACCCTATCGTATTTCATCTTAGCAGAGTTGTACAGAATGGTATTATCAACTGGATAACCTGCATGTCTTCTTACTTTCCATAGAGTAAAATCCATGTTTTGGTTTTCTGAATAATCAGAACTGGTTTTGTGACATGCAATTAGGGTTTGTGAATTGTGATAATTCTTGTAAAGAAAGTTGTGGGACGAAAAATAAAATACATTCTATGTGTTTATGGGACGGAAGAGGGATAGGACATGTGGAAATAATACATACTTTGTTAATCGAAATAACGAAATGACATTTGTGCCCTCTGACTAAAGACAAAAGCAAACGGCGAGTAACGGGTTGACCAACGGAAAACGGGTCAAGGACCGCTTTAGCCTCAAAACTTGAAAAAGGATCACTGCCATTTAAAATCCTATGTTACGATTCCATGCTATGTTTTTGGACAAGTTTAAGGACCAACAGTGAATTTTAGGGGGTGTTTGTTAAAACTGTATTATTTAGCGTTGAACGATCAAAAATGCTGAATAATTCAAATGCACTGAGTGAACATGACTCTGAATGAAAAAATTGTAAATGATAAATGTTTTGAATATTTGAATAAAAGAAAATTACTATTTTAACCTCGAATGTAACTTAATGCTAAATGATATATGTTAGTTGATAAATAATGTTCATTTATTGAAGTTATAATTTTAAAAATGAATGTAAGTAAAAATTAAATAACATAGACTACAAGTAATCTTATCCCAAAATCTTGAATATCACATCCGTATATTAACGATCACGGAGTTTCATATTAGTTAACTAATGAATATATGCACTTACTTGGCCTACTTTTATATAATTTAGAATTATACATAGCGAGAAAAGTATGGTGATGATATCGATTTCTTCACCTACATTGATTTTTTGGAATTGAAAGAATAGAAAAGAGCAATGGAATAATAGGGGTATTTTGGTAAATAGGTGGCTCATTGAATCATTTGTATATCTTATAACGTCAAATCGCCAAGACATGTTTTGTCACTCGGTGGCTATTTTTAAATTTTTAAACACGCCGACCGATTAATTTTTAACAATCGGTCTTAATTACTCCATTCAAGAAGAACAAACACATCTTTAGTCTTAAAACAAAGTTGACAAAAATGATAAAAAAATGAAGTGAATCATAATAATAAAGTATAAGTAAAAATTTACTCCATCGTAGAATACGGGTAAATTAGTTATGGCATCTTTTGTTGCTTGGCTGTTGAGCATTGGTCGCCATCCAACGAGGAGTAAGTTTGTTGACGAGGTGTGGATTCGCACTTGGTTTTAAGAGGAATGCTACAACCATATAAAGTTTATAAAAGAAAGTTCACACAATGATGTGTAACAAAATGATTTATTACAAAAGAAAGAGTTGGTGAAGTAATAAAGAGAATAAATTGTCTAAGTGTCATGACACATCATCATGTGAACTTTTTTGTAAATTTTATTTGGTTGTAGCAAATCTCAGTTTTAAAGTATGTTCCATGTGGGGTGAGTGGGTCATAGCAAAAAAAATTATTGTATAAAATTTTAAAGCATTTTGTTGTTTTGTAATTTGCATCTTTAACGGAATTGCTTGTAATGTACTTGTAAAAACTTATCAAAGTTTGCCTTATCAACCATAATTTTCTGGCTCCACCACTGAGCTTGGGTCACTAATATTGACACGCTTTCAAAAAGTTTAAAGTTTGAGTGTAAATTGTATTAACCAGTAAGAATATAACGTTTATTTACACTTAAGTCTAAATCTAAAAAAAATAAAACAAAAAAATAAAATAAAAAATAAACTCACAAGATTATGTGTATTTTTATTTTTTTCTTCACCAAATTCCTTCACCGAATTTATCAAAAGTTTGATCTAAGCAATTTAATTTTGACTTTTATTAGCCAATAGGAGAGCTCGATTTAACAATTGAGCTATCATATTGGTCAATAAAAATATGAATTGTTACAAAACACTTTTTCTTATTAGAGAGCTGGGTAGTGGGGTGCAAAGCCCATGCCATTCCAATGTGACAAGACGCCAAACAGGCATTACCACACCGCACCCGGCCAAACCCTAGCCAAATTAATGCCTCCGCGAAAGAGAGAAAATCCAAAAGAATTTTACCTGCTTGAAATGCAATGCCATAAACGGCTAGTTTGCTTATTTATTCTTTTTTTTAAAAACTAATACACAACCATATAAACCACACTATATAAACTTCTTTAAACAATCATTTTTACACATAAACTAATCTTTACTTTCATTTACATTTTCATTTCTTTACATACAAACTATATCAAAAAAATGTCTCTACATCAAAATGATCCGTTTTTCAATAAACTTCTCGGGATGTCGCAACAATCATTTTCATCAAACCCTCCTACACCTTCATCTACACACTCAATATATTCCTCACAAGTCACAACAACCCAATTTTCCTCCTGCTTGTAGCCAATACACTATGCCGACATACACACCGAAAAATATTTTCAATTTCACAACAATAATAACTACTTAACCAACAATTTCAACATCTTCAACAAAATCCACCACAACTCTATCCATCATAACACCACCACCATCACCACCACCACAACCACAGATCGCACAATCACCACAAGAAACTCGCGAACAAAAGGAAAAGCCCAAAAAACAACCACTACAACCGAGGATTCACAAGGGTTCACAGTCGTTAGTTGCCGGAGGAGAAAACGTTACTAGCCGAGTGTTATGTTGCCATTTTCTAGGATAACTAAGTTGGAAATGACCAAAAGGATTAATCAATTTGGAACAAGGTTCTTAACGAGCTCAACAAAATTTCTCTACACAAACGTACCAAGGATAAGTTGACGAGAAAGTGAGCGACGTTGAACGGTAAGTGCCGAAAGTTCAACGCTGTCTACAAATGTTTACAACATTTGAGTAGAAGTGGGAAAAAAGAGGTTGATCTTTTGGGCTGTGTTTGGCAAGCATATCGTGATGAGTCAAAATGAAGAGCGTTTGCTCAAGACGGGGCGTGGAAAATGTTGAAAAAACACCCCAAGTGGGATGCGTTTGACTCGTTGATTCGGTTGAAGAAACCGGACATGCCGAGCTATTTGAAGATGATGCGAGACCACGTACTCTCGGCAAACCACGTCCTCTCGGCAAATCACGTCCACCGAAAAAACTAAATCGGAAACCATGTCGGGCACCACAAGGAGTAACGCACAAGATTTTGGGGAGTCTTTACATAATGAATTTAGACTCACGGAAAGTTGCTCAATCGGTGTACGAGGTAGTGGAGGAGAATGACCGAACAATAATGCGGTTGGAAGAAATGAGGTTTCAAGACTAGCACCGCATAGATGTCGGACGAGGATGCTTACATGATCAACTTGCAAAAGAAGAAATTCGTTAAAATATAAACGTATTAATTATCATATTGTATTTTTTTAATTATCGTATTGTATGTTTTTTGTATTGCTTTAAATTTTGTATTTTTTTAGTATTTTAATTTGTATTTTTTTTATTTAATGAAAAATTAATTTGTTTGAAAAATGAAAAAGAAAATATAACGACGGGTTTCAAAAAAAGTGTTTTAGCTTGAGTGATGAGTGAGAGGGTATTTTGGTGTCTTAAGTGAAAAGTGAAAAATGCTAAGGTAATGCTAAAATGACTCTTTGACTTGAGCCACCACACCTAACTATATATATATAAAAGATATCGAGGGCCAATGTCTCTAGAACAAGTTGACACCTAGCTCTCTTATATAAAAGATATCGAGGTCAAATGATCTCTACAACAAGTTGATAGTGGAATGTATACTATAGATAACATAGAAACAAACTTACTTTTTGTTTTGAAGGCTTCAATTCTCTCTTTTCGGGCTAAAGATAACGTTACGTTTGATGTCAACTTTTTGTTTATGTGTGCATCTTGGGTTACAAACCGGTAGGCAACTTTTACCTCACATGAATTAGCACGTTCCACACGAAATCTGCATCCACACTCTTGATAGATTACGATTACGGTATTCTCTCGTGGGAACTTTTACGTCTTCCTTTGGTTTTAATCATATCTATCACAACTTGAAACAGTCTGTAATATAACAAAGTTCTTGTTATCGGACGTGACGTTCTGCAATTGTTAATAGTTTTACACTTTTACCATATCAACATCCTCTTTTCACATTTACAGTAAATATAGTTTACTATATATATATTATAAAATTACCTATGATATTTAATTTTTTATTTTTTGTTTTTTCTTTTATTTAATTTTTATTTTCTGCAAGAACGAATTTGTTTAGTGTAGAAAGGTATAATGAGGAATGATAATTTTATTGATTGATTACTTTCAATACAATGTACATATAAATAGGTAAATACCGAATATTCTAGAATTTGGGCTTGGGCTTGAGCCCATTACATATTACAGACTAACACTCCTCAGATCCGAAATGCAAAATCATGAAATGCAACAAGATTAAAAGCTAAAACAATAAATTAAAGAAAATAAATAATTGTTGATGAAGATATTCGACAAAGAACGGAAGACATCTTCAAGAAGAAAGAACAAACCGGATAAACCAAAGATTCAGACTAAACAGGATAAACCAAAGATCTCAATTAAATGGATAAACCAAAGTATCCCGCACTCAAATAAAACGAAGATGAGACAACGAAGGTGGTTCTAAAACTTCAACCCCAAAGAACCTTCCAAACAACGGGCGCGTTTTCCATAGAAAACATAAAGATCCAACTTTTTTTTTTTTTTTTTTTTTTTTTTTTTTTTTTTTTTTTTTTTTGTGAAGATAGAGAATGGAGGTGAGGAAAGTGTCGTGAGGGTGAGCGGATGAGAAGGCGGCAAGTAGCGAGTGGTGAGAAGACAGAGAGGTTGAAGGAGAGCAATGGAAAGACTTTTTTTTTTTTTTTTTTTAAATGCGTCTGGAATTGATACCCTGATACGACACCAACAAAAGTCGCCTCGGGAATTGATACCCGGATTCGACACCAACAAAAGTCGCCCCTGAATTGATACCTGGATTCGACATAAACAAAAGTCGTCTTGGGAATTGATACCCTGATTCGACATAAAACAAAAGTCGCCCTTAATAGATACCTGGATTCGACTGCGTAAACAAACAATAAAACAAATTTTTTTTTTTTTTTTTTTTTTTTTTTATCAGTGAAAGACAATGAAAAATAAACAAAGTCCAAACCACATGATCCTTCAACTATAATGAAAGTTGATCGTGGCAACAACAAACAAACCCCATCCATACCAATTTTCTTCACAAGAACCATCGACACTAACCAATCATCGCCTTCACATATTCGATCAATGGAAAAGATGATAAAGCTTTATCCTTGAAAGTTGAAAGAATAATAATAACAAAACGGGATTGGATCGTGACGAGGATTTTTTTTTTTTTTTTTAAGGATCGATGTTTAATTGGGTGAGGAGTGTTTAAAGTTAGAGCCCTCCGAACCTCCGGCGTGTGGCCGTGGCGGAGGCGGCAGAAAGAATTTTAGGTTTAGGGTTTTAGGATCGGTTGATTAGGCTCAAACCATGTAGAAAGGTATAATGAGGAATGATAATTTTATTGATTAATTACTTTCAATACAATGTACATATAAATAGGTAAATGCCGAATATTCTAGAATTCGGCTTGGGCTTGAGCCCATTACATATTACTGACTAACATTTAGAACTCAGATCGTAATATAGAATTTTAGAGATAGATCATAATATTTTAACAAAATCATGTATATGTTTAACAATAAATGACTGGTATAAAGATTTCATTGTAGAAGAGATAAATATATATCAACTTTAACACCGAGTCACACTCACAATAATGTATGCAAAGTAGAAGGGATATGATGAATAAACTAGAAAGGGTTTAGTGACTCCATGCGTAAGAATCATACGATATATAATGACTCTCGTTTTGATGCAAATCAATATTAAGTTAATTGGTGTCATGTTTAACATGCATAATTTCTCTTAAGAAATTTTAGTTATGTAAATAAATCTGTACAGTTAATATGCTGAGTTTTCTTGGGTCAATTAATATTCAAGGTCAGTAAAACTATAAAAACGTGATTCGGATTGGGTGGAGATGGTTGTGTTGTTCGGTTTCCCGTGTAGAACAGTAAGGACCCAAAGATATGATTTAGAATGTAACACTCAAACAAACCATGTAAGTATGTGTTTTACTGTGAAACAATGTTAAGAGGGTAGAGAGAATTGGATCCCTTTTTTGGTGTCGGATGCCTTCTATTTATACATAGGCATTTAGGGTTTAAGGATAAACCTCATGTGGATGATCAACGACGAGACATGCCAAGTGTTGATCATCCAACAAGTAGGCAAGCATGATAGGTGGCAGCCGATCCTTGCTCGTACCAGGTCGTGCCCGTCTCCAATATCTTGCTCGTGTGTCTCCTATTGTCATATGTCAGATGGTATATCATGGCCGTTAGTGACAGTTGGGAGCCAATTGTCTCATGCGTGTCTGTTACGCGGCCTGATAGGCTTTCCCAGGCCATGTGTGGCCTAGGAGTGTAATCGGGCTTATCAAGTACTGATAATGGGCCTTATTAAGTGTAATAATGGGCTTGACTTCTCACTTTATTTGTAACCGAAAACTCTTCATTTCCCCTTATTATCCCGACGTAACCCCTTGACTAAAATCTTTTAAGCAATATTTTTGATGCGGAGTGAAGAAGAAAAAATATGGCACACCTCGGTTAGTCACAGAAAGAGCCATTTGTTTTTAAGATGTTGTTTTGTCATGAACGCGTCTCATAGGATTCCCACGACCAAGAGATTTTGTTTTTGCAACTTCTGGGTCGAAGTTCTTAACGAGTTTGCTCGTCTTGTAAATAAATTTTATTTTTGTCTTTGAAAATGCTAGTTGTGGTATCTAGAGAGGGATTTCAAGAGAGACCGGGTCTGTGATTGAACTAAACTTGTCCTTCTTGTTTGTTTTGCATCGAATGATATTCTTTCCTTTTCTTGACAGTTCTGATGACAAGAGTGAACCAGTTAGTCTTCTCGCGAACTTCTATGGTGAAATCATAAATCCTCCTCCACCTATGCTCGAAGTTTCTATTCCCGTGGGTCTTGTGACTCTGTGGAGGTGCCAGTTGACCATGAAGTGAATGATGTGGAGGTGGTACCGATGATGCCTTACTTGGGGACATTGTTGTCTCGTGAGTTGGTTGTTAAGGTTTCGTGCTTGAGACCCGATCGCTCGGTTTGTGGAGTTTATTACCATATCTAACGTCCATTGAGACCTAAAAGATAGTTTCGTAAGTCTAAGCCTCTTCAAAATCACTTCTAGGTCCGACCCGGTGTATGTAGTCACCATGGTAAGAAACTTAGATATTTTACCAATATCCGTGAGTAGGTGACCGAACGCCTTGGATAAGGCTGCAATTGATGACGAATTAGTCATTGATGTATATGAGGCATCAATTGATGCTCATACATCAACTATAATGGGGCATGTTACTGTTGGAGATGGTAATGTCTAGGAGTCAATTGCTCATAGTGGACGTGATTAATTCTCCTTCATTGGCATGCCTATAACTTTTGCCTTTTTGTGTTTCCTCACTTTGAAATGTTTGTGAAATGTTGTAACTTGTTCTACTCCTTATGTGTTAGGTATTGATGGTGATGGCGGAATGACGGTGACTGTGGTAGCTGAAACCTAACCAAGTCCTTTCACACCAGTTTGAGGTTGGATTGCCCAATTTGTGAACCCTTGTTTCAGTGGGTTTGCCTTGGGATTATTGTTTCGGGCTCTCATGATGTTTCCAAGGTTCCTGAAGGTCCTCGAACCCTGACTGCTATCCGAGAGTCCTTTGCTTGGATCGAGACTGTTCCTATCGCTAATTATTACGACCTTCTTCAAGAAACTGAGCTGAGTGTATCAGCCGTGAAGGAGGTCAAAAATCCGAACACAGCCCTAGGTCGGGTTGATGGGCTTTTTCTATGGCTCAAGAAAATGCCCACTTTACCAACAATTACCTGGTTTTCCTGGGCAGGGAATGTAAGCGTATTGGAAAAGATAGAAGTCGGTGATTTTTAGGTATGGCCTGAAAATGTTTAACAATTGAGGAATGCCTCGATTTTTGTCAATATTTTGTACTAGTGTAGGTAGAACTGGGCATGGTATGTATCAGGTTACTTTGTTAGTGTAAGAATTTTGTAGACTAGTGTCTGATAACCTGATGTATATCGAGGCTAATAGTTGAATATGCCAGGTTTTCGTTGTCCTGGGCTTTTTGGCAAGTAAGAAGTTTTGCCCTGACTCCTTAATGAAATTAACATTCACTCAATTTATTGTAATTTTTTTTGTCTTTCTTATACTTCGTGATCAGTTAAGCATAAAGAAAGTATGTCCTGGATGTGTAGCCTATTTGTAATGACTGATCTAAGTTTTGAACCGTTAGATAGTGTATATTTGAAAGCTTGTTTCAAATTTTGTGAGAGATAAGCGCGTATGCTTTTGTATTGTTGTGCACATGTTATAGTCAACTTTTTAATTGGCTATCTTCCAGCTGCTTGCTCATAGCAAGGGTTGAATTGCTGCTTTGAAAGATAATTGTGCATTTATTCTTAGTAAGACTTGAATCCTATATTTAAAGCTTAATTGTGTTAATCGCACATTGTGCGTATTCAACACAACCGGAAACGATTAAACTATTTGACTTAATTATTATATTATTTACGGAAAAATAGTCGTGTGAATACTCATTTTGTTTAGAAAAATTATTCCGACACAACGACGTAATTTTATGAGTCGAATTGAACATTTGCTAACCTAAATGGGTCCCACATTCTAATTTTATATAATATTACTAAAATTATAAAATCATCCTTATGGTATTTTTCACCCCGTCCCTTAACCTTGAACATTGGCACTCTGGTCTTTGTGGTTTTGTAGCACTATATAAGGACCCAAATCGGGGTTTCATGCCATAATATAACCCACTCGCATCTCACTACTCTCTCTAAGAGTTCGCGCCACACGGAGCTCGTGCGACCTGTCGATCTTATTTTTGCATAGCCGCTTCAACCGACAACAAGAGGAGTACCAAGGAGGCTCGTGTAAGGGTTTAGAGCGAAGGTCGCGTTAGGTTTGTGTTTGTTTGGTTCGTGTTTGAAAAGCCATAGCCGTCACCACCACTCTCTCCCTTCTTCTTTCGCTTGGTATGTGTTTATAACCGTCACCATCTTGTTTTCTTATTAAAACCGAATATATAAAAGTTTATTAACGTTTTCGTGGGTTAAAAATGTGTGTACAAACATTTTTACAACTCGTGTGGTTTTTTAAAACAAGATTTAAAAAGGGTGTTTTTTTGTTTATTAAACTGAGTCAACTCAACTCAGTCGAGTCGAGTCAACTCAGCCGAGTCAACTAGGTCAAGTTGGGTCGATCTTGTTTATGTTCCTGTTTTGGATTTGATTTTTGTTTATATTGTTAATACAAATAAACCGTAAAAACGTTTGTTTATATTTAGCGATCTCGTTATGTTTTGTTGATAACAAATATAAAGTTATCATAAGTAAAATTATAAGAATACATGTTGTTTTGCAAAGTATATACATTTGGTCATTTACATAAAATGTTGTAATAAATAAATTATTATAATATAATATGTAATAGGATGGATAATATCCAAGACCCATGACCCATACCCATGGAGCTAATCTATAACCCATGACCCATTGCATGACATCATACATGAAATCATGTTGGG
>CM040245.1:191163600-191192027 GCA_022545495.1 Chrysanthemum lavandulifolium | reverse complement strand
TTAAACGAGTTGTCCATTTATGCGACTTGTCTACTAAGCGAGTTGATCCTTAAGCGAGTTGGTTAGGTGCGACTTGTCAAGTTTACTACTTGTCTATCGAGACTTGTCACTTCTTCGTGCTACGCTTTACTATTGTTCTTTGATTTAGTAAAATCCGTGAAAGAATCAATTTTCCCGCTTAATCAAAGAATAGTAAAATCCGTAGAACTGGATTCATGTCTAACATCGTACCTACTATCGCTTTCATCAGAAATGAGGACGCCTCACGGTGGATCGATACTCATTCCACCCATGCTTGATGAACCGATTATGACTCATGGGCTCAACGAATTAGGTTGTACCGTTTGGGAAAGGAAAATAGGGTTAACATTCTCAAATCAATTGATGAAGGACCTTATCGATTGAGACTACAAGACAAATACTTGAAACCGCTGCGGATTATACAAAGTTGATCTTAGGATTGGATGCACCAAAGACGTATGATGAGCTCAAAGTGATAAGGAGAAAAGAGATACGATGTCGATATCGTAGGCCAAACATTGTACTTGTGGTCTACCAAAGGACATCTACAAACTAATCAATCACAACACTGAAGCCAAAGCGGTTTGGGACAATGTCAAGATGCTTCTCTCGGTTCTCAATTAACTAAAGAAGATGAGAATCACAACTCGATGATGACTTTGAGCACTTTAAGATGATACGAGGAAAGTGTCACCGAATATTACGTGAGGTTCCACAAGCTTGTGAATGACATGAGGAATATTAAATGACTATGCCAAATATTCAACTAAACTCAAGGACAAGGAAAGCCAATCAAGTGCTTCAACCGTGGTGGTGAAGGACACATTGCAAGGAATCGCACATCTCAAAACGCCTCAAAATGCGTAATATTTTAGGGATAAGATGTCACAGTGCAAGCTCGTGATGCTGGAGCTGTTTGGATGAAGAAGAGTTGTTTGTTTCTTGTCGAGGAAATGCCAAACCTATGATGCCGATGTGGATGAGTAGCCAATTCAGAAATAGGTCACAATCATCAAAATGCCTTTCAAGTTGTCGATCGTGATGCATTTGACTCTGATGTCGATGATGAACCCATCGCCTGTAAAATCTTCATGGCTAGCATTTCACCAATGGTCTCTCCAAAGGTCTCATCACCATAGCAGGCTGGTCCATCCAAAGATTCAATCATCTCAGAGGTATTAAAACTATACGATGAAGTTGATGAGCAAGAGATGCATAACAAAGTACAATCACATGAAACTAATGAATCGGATATTGATTATGTGGGTAATAGTAATGTTGTTTCATATGATCAATATGTGATACAAAGTGAAAGTGAGATTGTACCAAGTGATGCATCTTCAGCAGTCACTGATGACTATGTTTTTTATGAATACACTCCATGTGCCCCTGATGATTCTGTTATCTCTGAACTGAATGCCTATAAAGAACAAGTTGCCATTTATGAACAACGTGCTAAGTTTGAGTTAACTACCGTTAGGTGAAATGGATGACCAAATGCGTATAATTATTAGAAAAAGTAATTTTAGAGAAGAAGTGTTAAAACAAGAGTTAAACTCCTTGCAAGAAAAGCTTTCTAAAATCAAGCAAAAGCAAGAACTCCAAGATAATGTTAAAGTGCTTAAACAAGAATTTAATGCTAAGGAATCAAAACTTTTGAATGACTTTTCCGGTCTAAAAACTTTGAAAAACAAGCTTGAAAATAAGTTGTACGATAAGGGAATACCATTGATCGCTCACATGATCACTAAGCATAGAGTTTTCGTGATAAGCATAGCATTCTCAGTAAAGGAACCCAATCATGAATATGGTAAAGTGGCTAGAGAAGCTCGAAGGTAATATATGATGGTAATGAAATCCTTAAGCCTAGGCAGCAAACCTAGTCATACCGAGAAAATTGAGGAAGATATGCATTTAGAAGAAGTCACTAGGGACAAAATGGATAAGAAGCTAAAAGATCCGAGTGTAAAAGCAAAACATAACGCTCAAAACCCATGATTACACTAAAGAAAATTGGATTTCCTAACATGTTTAAGCCTCAAACTCTATTAACCCAGAACAAGTTTTTTGGAAAAAGGACATAGATATGCAAAAAGCTAATGCACTTGTTAAAGCAAACACTGGAAAATGCCTCCAGCGATTGTGTATCCTCCAAATACACCAATGCATTTAGTTCCTAGATCTATTCCCACTAAGAGCAAGACCTTAATCAAGATGTATGTTGTTTATCAACTATTCGTTGATTTTGAGAAGACATGTAAGAAAAGAATCACACCCTCATGGATAATCAAGGGATAGGGGTTTGAGCAAACTAAAGAATGTTATTTAATCGAGGTCATACCTTTCTTTAAACAATTAAAAGGTCAATTTGAGAGTCTTCAAAAGGGATAGACTCGGATATTAAAGAAATGGAAAAGGAATTTGATGCAATGATAGTTGAGGTCAATGATTTTGAACGGAACTCAAATATAATGAAATTGAAAGGAAGAATCGATATCTTAAATGAGAACTTAGTATTAAGTTGTGTGGCTCAAGATGTGTTTTATACTCTTACTAAGCATTCTATTATCGCTTCTCAATTTCATGAATTATCCGTTGCTTTGAAAGTTTCCCATGATCGTGTTATTGAGTTTGAAAACAAAAACTCAAAACTAAATGAGAAAATTGATCGATGATCACGATAATTTGGTAAAACATCTTTCTAAGCTAGAAGTTGAACATTTTGATTTGCAACTAAAATATCAACATCTCAAAGAAAATGTAAAACCTCAAACATCAAGACATCCTTAAATGTTCCGTAGTTTGATGCGCTTTTGAAATAAACAAACGTGATTTAATGATTCAAGCTCACCAGAACACGATCGTAAAGTTGAAAACCCAAATTTCACAATTAAAGGGTGAAAAGAACAATGACCGGCTCCCAAATGCCTCCTCCTTTAGATTCTCAAGTCTCTCAAAACTTTGATCTTCAAAACATCATTAACGATTACAACAAGAAAATGAGAGTTTTCTAGAAGAAAATGAAAAGTCAAACGACACTTCAAAGAGTTATACGACTCAATGAAAGTCACCGTGACAAAAACAATGAAAAATAACTTCCATTAAAGGAAATTGAGAATCAAGAGTCGGGTAAAAGGAAAATGCCACTTGTTTTTAATGAGAATGTTGCATCAAAGTCATCTCACGACTCTAAATATATCATGATTGTTAAATACATTCCTCCTCATCTTCGAAATAACGAACTTGTGTTTCATAACAATTTCTTTCACCTTAAGGATAGTCTAGAATGTCTCCGTGAGATTATAGAAGAGGATTACATAAATATGCCACTTGATAGAGAAATTAGGTTTGCTTGCATTGTGCCAAACGATCTCGTGAGAGCCGTAATGCTTAAGAGCAACATGTCCTAAATCCTTATGTGAGAAAGATAAAGTCGTGATACCTTGTTCTATGCCTAGTGCTAAGTATGCAACCCATTCTATGCCCAAGATCAAGAAAGTTAATTTCAATGTGCCTTCAAGTAGCTCGGATCCCAAAGACCTCTATGCCCAAGATTAAGAAAGTGAATTTTAATGTGCCTTCAAGTAGCTCGGATCCCAGACTTCTAAACCTCGAATTGCAAAAAGTAGCAAAACCAATCGATGTTCCCATTCCTCTACAGAGTAGAAAGTGACACCAAAGAGAAAGGGTCAAAGCCTCAAGGCAACACAAAGAATGATAGGACCTTGCAAGCTAGGAATGTTCAAAGGAAGAGAGTAGAAGATCACCTTAGAAGAACTTGAATAAAACGAATCGTGTTGATTCTAGTGTTAGCTCTAAGCGTCAGAATTAATGCGACTCGCTACTTTTGGCAAAACATGTAATGATGATTGCTTGGTTTCATTATTAATCATGTATGTGGTGTGAATGATTTGATTAATGTCATAAATACCCGCTTAAAATTGTTAATGCCAAAATCAAGCTAAGAAGGCTAGAAAGCAAAAGCGAAAGAAGGTTAGAAAATATTGAAAACCCACAGAAGAAAATTTAGTAATATTGGTTATCAATGGATACCCATCGCCGCAAATCTAATCTTAATGAGTTGTGCCCTAAATTTTCTAAGTCAATGCCCATTAGGAAATGGATGCCCACCGTAGAACTATACCTTTAAGAAGTGAACATGCTATGAATAGATCTACTGTTTCTACTAGCCCAAAGATCTACCACTAATGATTTTATTAACTCGCTCGATGTGGTTGTTCCAATCTGCTTGTCTAACCAAGTGGAACCCATTATTGCATGGGGTCCCCAATTATCCGCTTATCCATTCTTGCTCGTGTTCAACCGCAGATCGCTCAAATCGTTCTGTGGTACCGGACTCGTGTTGTTCCAAGCATATGACCGGAGATCGCCGCGCTCATAAACTTCGTGACTAAATTCATCGGACCGTTAGATTCGGAACCACCATTTGGTGCAATTATAGGTTATGGAGACTATGTTGTTGGTGATAGTGTAACTGTTGGGAATAATCCGCTACCACGGATAGTTGTGGTTTACATCGCTGATTAACACTAGCAGCTGAAACGTATTCCCACCGCCAAGACATTGTTACCACCGTCTGCTTAAGTTTAGTTAAACGCCTAGATAAGTATAGAATAGATATTGTGTATATTCTATAATGTTAGCTTTATACTTATCTTGTAAAGGACTCCTTGTTGTATAAAAGGAGGTCCTAGGTCATTGGTTTAGGTACTAGTTAATTTACCTCACGACACTACAAAAGCTTCAAGGTGTAACCCTAGTGATAAGCTAAGATCACTCAGATATTCATCAATAATATTGAGCTTAAGTTTTGTGTTTAATGCAGGCTCACATACATTACATCATATAATCCATCTTCTAAGTATTACTAAGTAAATTCCGCGCTTAATAATATCATACAAAATATCATTGACACAAGGAGTGTGTCCAGATCCATCAAGTGGTATCGAGTCAAGGTTATGATATTTTGTTTTAAGAAGATCCAAGGAATAAGCTTAACTCACTCACTCAATTCAATGGAGATGGAAAACAACTAGTCCAATGCTTCTACACAAGGTTACCTAAGCTCAAACTTAATGAGTTTGAGATGTGGAGGATCTTGATTGAGCAATACTTCTCATTCAAGATTATGCTCTATGGGAGATTATCCAAATTGGTGATTCTTTCAAGCCCTGTGATTAGTCTTGTGAAGGTTGGTGACACAGATGTTGTGAAAGTTTCTACCGAATCTACTGTTGAAAAACACTTAGGAAGAATGATCTTAAGGCTAAAAGTTTGTTGTCGATGACTCTTCCTAGAGACCAGATCATTGCATTCAAAGAAGTTCAAGACGCTAAAGAACTATTTGAAGAGATTTGCTCGAGATTTGGTGGTAATGATGCTACAAAGAAGACACGTAAGACTTTATTGAAGCAAAGTTATGAAAACTTCCGCTTCAAGCAATGATTCACTTGATAGCATCTTCACCAAACTACAAAGATTGTTACTCAACCGATGTTGTTTGGCATTGAGGTAGAGAAGGAAGACCTAAATTTGAAGTTTCAAGAAGTTTGCCTTTAGAATTTCAAGCTAATGTCACTTTGTTTGGGAAAACAAGTCGACATTGAAACAATGAAGCTCAATGATCTTTACAACAACTTCAAACTCATTGAGCAAAGGTTGAAGAAGGCTGAAACTTGGTACAAGCTCTAGTAGCTTGGCATTGTTGTCAACCTCTGCTGATGATGATGATTCAAGATGACGTTGATGATGAAGTTGCCACTGGTTCTAAAGTTTCCACGGTAATGTAAATGTTACCACCGCAGTTCAAAGAAGAAGGTTGCTAGTATTGAGATCCTACCTTTATGCTTTCATATCCACAAAGGTTGATGGCTCGCCTTAACTCATGAAGACATAGAGCAAATTGATGAAGATGACTGGAGGAGATGGATATTAAATGGCGATAGCTCTTCTTAGCATGAGGGCTAGGAAATTCTACAAGAAGACTAGAAAGCCTATTCACATCCATGGTGATGAAACTGCAGGCTTTGATAAGAAGAAAGTGGAGTGCTATAATCGCCACAAGTTTGGACATTTGCTAGAGAATCAGAAGACCAAAGACCAAGGACAACAGTCTACTTGGTACAAGCAAAGAAGGACCAACTATGGAAGAACCAAAGGCAATGTTGGCTATTGATGGTATGAGCTATGATTGGAGTTTCATGGTCGATGAACAAGAAGAAGAACATTCGATGTCATTTTGTTGCTACCGAATTTGCTCTCACGGCTTTCTCGACTCAGAGGTACAAAACTTTGATAGTTGTTCTAAAACATGTAGGTCGCTAAAGAAGTTGAAAGGCTTAATGATTTATATTCTAATGAAAGACAAGAATTATATACTGCTAATTATACTATGTCTAATCTTAGGAGAGCCATGGCAGTGTTAGAAAAGCAAATAGAGCACTATTAGGCAAATGAGTCAAAATATAATGATGATATGATTCTTCTTAGGAGAAAGGTAGAACATACAACTGCTGTGAATGAAGCATACCAAAAGGAGCTTGAAAAACTTCAAAAGAAAAATGAAAATGTCAATTTAACTTTAGATACATGTTATCATCGCCTAAGTCAATTGATAAAATTTGGAATGCTCAAATATATAATAAAGCTAAGTCCGGTATGAGTTATAATACTGATGCCTCCACAACTAAGAGGTGTTCCATCACCTCCGTGTATAGATTGGCCCATACTGAGTTTAGAAGACTTTAAGGATCTTGAAAGAGAATATGGTCCTTTAAAGGACACAATGGTGAAAATGAGGAAGAGCTTAAGCTTGATAATGATGTTTTGAGAGTGCTAGTGACTCATCCGTTGTTGATGAGAATGTTAAAAGAATGTAGAGGCTTCTATCCCAAAAGTTGTTAATATCATATAGAGGAACCTAGGAAACCGCTAATAAACCTAGACCAATCAGTAAAGTATGTCGAGATGTATAGGAACAAGCATACACTCCTAGGGGTAACTAGAGGAGTTGAATCATGTTAAATCTCAACAACTTGGTAGAGATTTTGTAATGTACAATAAGGCATGCTATATCCGTAGTAGTTTTGATCATTTACATGCTTATTGTGACTATCATGTTGGGAGAAGGAAGTCCATGGGAATAAAAGGGTGGAGACTAACAGATTTCAAAATAATGTATACCCTAATTCACATTGCAAAATGGTCCCAAGAGCAGCTCAACTTAGAAGTGGCCTCAAAACTTTTGCCATCGCAAAAACGTGAACACCGCTCACCCTAAGTCACTTGTTAAAAGTGCAAACCCAAAACAACTTTTGCAAAATCAGCACAAACAGGAAAGGAACTTTTCAAGCTAAAAGGGTTAATTATAACCAACAGGTGCTTAAAGAAACCAAAGAAGCTACCACCGCTCATTCAAAAGTTACCACCGAAAGGATTGTGAACAAGAAAAGGGGGACATGGGCAATGTTGTGAAGGCCTCAAAGATGTTGGGAATGGAAACCTAAAGGAAATACCTCTACAACCAATCCCAATGGTGTATCAATGACCTTCGATAGATTTAATTATATTGATACACGAGGCGGATCCAAGTCAATCATGGCTTGGGTCCCTAAAAGAAACTAACTTTACTCTAATGTGCAGAACATCCAAAGACAAAAGATCATATCAAGGATATATGAGATAGTGGGTGTTCAAGGCACATGACCGCAACAAGTCCTATCTTCGATTTTGAGCATTATAATGGACAGATGTCGGTTTGATAATGAAGTTAGTGGAACAAAATGTGTGATGCAGAACACTTAAGATAAAGGAAAACACGGATTATTATTATTTCACAAACCGCACTCTAAGTGCGCAGCTACATCCATGGAATACAGACACAAGCATCACTACATCAATCGAAAACAACTACCAACAACCTTCCCCAAACACAAGCTTCCTAACCCATCTCATACCTACCCATCATCTACCATCTATGGCTTCTTTGGGAAGCCCGACAGCATCACCTTAGAGCTCCACGCATGTTAATCCACTCAGACACTCTAGGGCTTGTTAAACCCATCACCACTATCCTAGTAGGTGGTGAGGATGATGAAGGACTGGCGATGGTGGAGCCGATTGCAATGGCGTAAAGGTGATGGTTGGAGCTCTTCAGAGGAGGTATTGGCTGCAGCAGAGGGGAACACTCAGACTCTTCCAGAGGTCTCATCATTTGTATCTACATATGGAGATATATAGGAGCCGATCTCGAGCTATCTTCCTTGATTAATGCATCCCGAGGCTCGTTGTAGTGATGAAGGACCAAGAGGAAAAGGATTTAAAAGAACAATTGAATGTTTTCTTCCTCGATACAACCTTCTCATACTCTTATTTTTCAACTCTCCTGTGGTTTTTCAAAACAAAGTCATCCCATGAACTATCGATGAACCGCTAGAAGAAAGATTGATTGGACTAGATTGACTCATGGTGTTGTTGGAGAAATGACCGTTGAAAGTGAAATTGTTGAAGTATGTGATTTGAGTGGTTTGTGTTAAATGGTTTGTTAAATATATGTTGAGTTGGATTCAAGAAGTTAATGAGGGGAAGGTGTAAGTGGTTGAGAAGTAAATTGGAGTCATGTGGCCTTGGAAAGTGTATCAGTGTTTATGAGTTGACTTTATTGAGTATAGCCACTGCTATGTTCATTCATTGATATACATTAACCATTGCCATAACTCAACAGTGATTCCAGTGTTTGATTTATGATTGTGAGTTGCAGATTTGAAGGATTCCTTGTTTACATTGAATGGTTACTCTTTGGTGAATCGATGCTCGAGGTTGTTTCGATTCTATCTAGTTGTCCACTGATGTTTATGCAGAAATTATTTTACAGTCGGAACTATATTGCAACCAGTGGTAACATGCTTACAGTGGAAAAAGGAAAACAAAGAAACTTCATTTCATTAATATAACGTGATTCATTACAACCAAAGTGAAAGTACTTATTATCATCAAAACATAAAAGATTGCAACCTAGCACATCCTACACCTAACTTCGCCTACTCCATTGGCTTCTTGCCTTTGCCACATAGTCATGCTTGTTTCTCGGTGCCATCTTCCTTTTGTTCTCAAAGTGGATTGCATTCTTGGACATGGAAGCCCAAGAATCGTGGAGGAGGCTTTCGTAGCATTGCAGTCTTGTTGGGATGGATATTTGCTTCATATTGAGATAACTGCTTTCCGGTGTTATTGAAAGAGCTTTGGCAAATCTTTAGCCATGGAATAGGTTTCATCATTCGCCTCGTCATCATCGATGAGCTGGAGTAGAACTCAAGAGATTTTGCAGGTTTAGTTGCAGGCACACGCTTAGCAGTTTCTTTGGTATATTTTTTGGAAGATGTGCCAGCCCCTGGTGGAAAGTATCCACACCATCCTGATGTCTCTGACTCAACACACTCTTCTTCTGAATCAGAACAGATGTCGATGGTGTTGGAAGGATTGCTCATGGTTATGATTTTGGGGATATTGTGTTTAAATGTGAATTGATGAAGTTTACCTAAAGCCAAGCCTCCTTATATAGCCAAAGTCGGTTGAAAGGGTTAATTAATGAGTATATTTACTTTTTCCTATTTTGGTAGGTTAAGGAGTAAATATAGATATTATAGGTTTGACTTTGGAAGATATTTTACTTGGATAATGGTTTGGTTAAAGGTAACTTTGGTTAATAACAAGTTGGTTATTTTTATCTCTTACAGATACATAATCACGTTGTGATGGGAGTTGAAGTTAAAAGGTGTATATCGAGATACACAACAAATGGTTATTGATTCACCATGTCTTACACACATAAGAATCAACTAGTCCGAGCAAACCGCCTTGGTAAAGACTTGTCAAATCGGTTTATGGTTGATAGTTTACCAAAACTATATGGTTATCAACTCACCATATTCTTTATGATTAAGAGTTGGCTAGTCCATAGCAAACGGCTCATGGTAAAGACATATCAAATCCGTTGATAGTCGGTAGTTTGCTAAAAACTATGATAAGAGCGAGCCTTGATATCACATGACTTTATTTACCAACGCTCTTTGAAATTTTTGTGAAAAATTACCTTCGCTAGTTCACAGCTTCCAAGCGGTGTTATTTTACCACTATTGTTCTAGCCGTTATAGTGATTGTATCAAGAATAAATTTTTACTAGCCATTGAAAGTAACCATCGATAGCCATATATATAGGGTTAAAATTTTAAGGAAATTATCTTCTTTCCATATTATAATTAATACTTTCTAAAGATAATTATACTTCATGCAATAATTCTAAACCCTAACCCTATATATCTTTCTCTCTCAATTGGCTTGTTATTCTTTCAATTTCTTCGACATAATATCATTTTTCATCAAAAGTTTCTATGGCACCTTTGAACTTTGTAGATGAGCACAACCTAGTGGCCTACCTACAAAAGTCTAACGTGAAGAGTGTCTGCTTTTCATCGTTGTGGACTTTCTCAATACCACTCATATAAGGTATGCTTTGCTTTAAACCCACAATCTATATCTCTCAAATCAAACAGTTTGGGCTACCGCTAAGTCCATAACACTTGAGATTGGAGATACACATGAATCGATGGATGCTCTAAGAGCCACTGTGGATGGGGTAACTATTGATGTTACTGAGGAATCCTTGAGGAGAGTACTTCACTTGGGTGATCTCAATGGTCTCATCACATTACCTATGCCTGAAATTCATGATACTTTATCATCCATGGGGTATGATATCAACGACAAAAGGCTACTTTCAAAAGAGTGGTTTTGTCCCCAATGGAGATTTTTGATTCATACTGCTGCATTGTCTTAGTCCCAAGAAAACATCTTATGAGCAATTTAGTTCAACCATGGCTTCTCCTTTGGTTTGTCTAGTTACTACTAAGATTTTCAACTGGTCAAATTATATTTTTACAAGTATGAAAGGCAATGTACAGAGTAAAACCAAATTTTTAATGTATCCAAGGTTTGTGCAAGCAGTGCTAAATGAGTTTCAACTGCAACCCCATACAAATGTTTATCAAATCAGTTGCCTAAAGCCTAAAGTTTTTCAAAATTTGAACAAAGATGGCAATATGATTTTTACACCTCTCCTACCCCAAATGCTTGCTAAGATTACAACTGAACAAAACACACCCATAATTAATGTTCCAAACATTGATTATACCCCACCAGCTTAAGAACCCATGAGAGAAGGCCTAAACAAAGTCAACTCCTCTCATGACAACACAACAAGTTTCAACCTTATGGTCTAGGAACAAGCGGTGGTGGTTCTAGACTTCAACCTAGTCCAACTAGGAGGAATCGAACCTTTGCCCCATGATTCACCCTCTCAACAGTAACACGGTTGGAAGTGATGAGGCGGTGGGAACCAATTGGAATTGATGGTTTTGTGTACCAAGTTAGCCAAGCATGTTGAATCTCTGAAGTCTTTGGCACATGTCAAGAAGCAAGCATGCCAAAGATGTTCAACATTTAAAGGAAGAGATACAAGGGTTGAAAAAGCACATGAGGATCAAAGTTGGTGGTTTCATCTTCATCCTCACCCATCGATGGTGATTCACCGATCATGATTTGGGAAATTCTCCCAAACGGGGAGGAAAACAGTCTTGACACTAAGGGAGGACAATTGATTTTGAAGATGAAGGAGATACAAGTAAAGGAACAAAGGAAGTCGATACTCATGGAGAGCAACTTGAACATCAAGACATTTTCCAAACTCGCAATCGATTTTATCATCGATTTTATTTCCATCGCAGAGCCAACTTTTGCCATCGCAAGTGAAGAATTTGATAAATTGAAGAAAGACAAGGTAAAGCGGTTATGGAAGATGTAGAGCAAACTGAAGTAAGATTTCAAAGAAAAGACAAACTCAGTATTGATCTTGATAGAGAACTTGCTAAGAAGATAGCGAGAAGAACAAGTTCTTTGAGAAGAAAGATTGAAAGAAATGGAAGTTGCAAGCTTTTTGGAGACAAATAGATTGAATAGAATGGAAGATTTTGTTGAAGATCCACTTTCCTTCGCTCAACCTACGCCTAGAGAAAAGACTCCGAGTTTAATTATGTTCTTCATTGAAGAAGATGTTGAATTCTTGATTGCTAATAATGCAAATCAAGAAAAGGCAATTGACACTGTAGGCGATGCATCCTTAATCGAGGAACAAAGAACATTTCGCTTGAAGGATTTCATTCAAATGAAGAACAATCAAGCACTTGAAGATGTGATTAGTATGTACCAAAAGGGTCAAAGAAATCAATACAACCTACCAAGAGACAAATTCTTTCATATATGAAGACTTATTGTTGTCATGTTGGTGGTTGGAAGAAGCATCAATTCAAAGGAATGCTCGATGATCAAGTTGAAAAGGCTTACTACTGAGCTCTAAAACAAGATAAAGCTTTTATTCCAATGGGTTACGAAGAAGAAGCAAGAAGGATTCCTAGATTGAAGAAAGGCCAAAGTAAGTGATTCTCAAACCGTTAAGAAGACTAAGGTTGATGAAGATCAAACAATGTCTCTCGAGAAGGAAATTCCTCCGAGAAATTCATCAAGATCAATTGACCGAATGATTGTGATTGAAGAAAGAGATTTTCATCCGTAACCACCGCAAGTTCGACATCCTATTATTGATTGGGAAGTTTTCACTGCTAGCAATTTTGCTCCATCATGGAAGATCACAAAAGCCGGGAGGTGGAACTTCATCATTCATGACATTTGAAGATCTTATTAAAGCTTTTGTGAGAGATGACCTTAATACACTATGGAGGTTAGTTCAAGAAAGGTTTAATACTCAAGATCTCAAAGATACTAAGGACATACAGTTGTGGGTGAATCTTAGAAGGCTCTATGAACCAAATGTTGATGATGACTTGGAAAACCTTATTCACATGTTTTGGTACTAAATGGTTTTACTATGATTTATGTGAAGTTCATCATGTCTCTACAAAGAAATGGAGAAGACTTTTTCATGCTTGCCGAGAAAGAATATCCACTCAGAAATGGAGCTCTTCTGTGATGTTATGCTTACTAATAGGAGTTCATGAAGACAATGAGAAGGTCGAGCATTGTTACAAAGGCTTCAAGATCAATGTTCAAGAGCTATCTGGTTAAGGAAGAAGTGAAGTGTTTGGTTGAATTCCCAAATCCTTGAAGATAATGCATATTGAAGAAACTTATTGATTTGCAGAGAAATCATAAGTTTAGGGAGGATTGTTGGAATAATCCGTTACCATGAATAGTTGTGGTTTACAATGTTTCGATTAACACTAGCGGTGGAAACGATTCCCACCGCCAAGACATTGTTACCACCGCCGTCTGCTTAAGTTTAGTTAAACGCGTCTAGATAAGTATAGAATAGATCTTGTGTATATTCTATAATGTTAGCTTTATACTTATCTTGTAAAGGACTCCTTGTTGTATAAAAGGAGGTCCTAGGTCATTGTTTTAGGTACTAGTTAATTTACCTACGTATTACTCACAAAAGCTTCAAGGTGTAACCCTAGTGATAAGCTAAGATCACTCGTATTATTCATCAATAATATTGGAGCTTAAGTTTTGTGTTTAATCTGTGTTTACATACATTACATCATATAATCCATCTTCTAAGTATTACTAAGTAAATTCCGCGTGCTTAATAATATCATACAAAATATCATTGACACAAGGAGTGTGTCCAGATCCATCATAATCTCCAGGGTATATTATGTAGAAGGTCTTGGTCATAACCTGTTTTCTGTTGGTCAATTCTGTGATTCCGATCTAGAGGTGGCTTTTAGAAAACATACTTGTTTCGTTAGAGAACTTGATGGTGTGGAACTTTAAGAGGAACACGGGTTCAAACCTATACACCATCTCTATCTAAGACATGATGAAGTCTTCTCCAATCTACTTATTGTCAAAGGCTTCAAAACAAAGTCATTGTTATGGCATCGTCGTCTCAATCACTGAACTTCGTAACCATTAATGATCTTTCTAGAAAGGACCTTGTAAGAGGCTTACCCATATTAAACTATGAAAAGATCATCTTTGTTCAAAGATGCCAATTGGGAAAAAGCAAGAAATATGCCCTCAAACCCAAACCGCAAACTCGGTTATGGAAGTTCTTCATACCCTTGATGAGTGTGTAAATACTCATCATTTTGGTTAATCTGAATCTAAAACGTTTAAAATGCTCGAAATGCATCAAAATCGAAAATATTCCAAAATTGCATTTTATATGTTTCGGATGCAAAATGTTCAAAATCGATGAAAAATGCGCTAAGTTTGCATAATTGGCGCTTCAGTCCCCAAGTTTCAAAAGTTGTCGAAATAGTCCCCGAGCACTTAATTTCAAAGATAAATCACCAAAGGTCCTTTTAAAATCATAAGTTGTCAAAATTAGTCCTTTGGTGAAAAATATCAAAAGCTTTGAGAAATTACAAAATTGGTCCTTCAAGTTTAAAAATTGGCAAAATGGTCCTTGGAAATTTGAAATGTCAAGTTTGGTCCTTGTACTATTGAAGCTTGTCACTTTTAGTCCCTTGGAGCAACTTTGCAAATTAAGATTGGTCCTCCATTTTTGAATTTACACAAAGGTCCTTGTATTATAAACCATGCCTTGAACCTTTGCAACCATTTGGACCTCGCCTTTTCCATTGTGACCCCCTGTCAAATACATTTTGGACCCCCCTTTAATATTAAAACCCAGTCAAACCCATTTGACTGTCCTTTTCCCTCCAAGTCACGGGGTGCCTCCTCCATCATCACTCCACCTGCAATACTCAAACCACTGCCCATTTCCCATCATCACCACCTCACCCTTATCACTCCAAACACTCAAAGCCAAGATGCATTCAATGCATCTTCAACCCAACACTCAACCTTCCCCCAGTTGATAAACTCATTTTGGCGCCAAAATGCATAAACGGCCAAGATCAATCCTAGTCATCCAATGGCTATCAATTCAGTGGGAAGTGATCGAGTAGTGAGAGAAACATGTTGGTGTATAAAAAGAGGAGGAAGAAGAGAAGACTTAGTAGCACTTAGTTTAATTTTCAAATGTATTTCGCTTTTAAAATTCTTAAGTCTTAAATGAATTCTTAGTTGTATTTTCAAGTTTCATTGTATCAAGTTAACTTATTCCAGTGTATTACAACTCTTTCTAAGTATCAATTCCAGTTTCTGTTAAGAATTCATGTTTCATGGTCACTGTAGCAAAAGTCAGTTTTGAATTCTTATATCCAAGTTTTTAGTTGCTTACTTTTAAACTCAAACAAGCTTATATAAGCTATTTATAGCTTTTTGTAAGCTTTTATATCAGTTTCAAGCAGATTTGGTTCTTGGTCAATGAAAGTCAACTGAATCATCAAGTTGAAATGGAAATGGATATGGTTGTTGCAGAGCATGGGAATGGGTTGAATTATAATGATTTGGGTTGATTTTTATAGGATAGAGGTTCATTGTGTTCTGTTTCAAGCCATTGTGGCTGAGGACCATTTGTAAGTGAATTTCAAGGTTTCATTGCATATTCTTTATTTGAAGTTATAACTAGTTCAAATCTGTTTATTAAGTGGTATTTAAGTTAGCTGAAATCAGTTTAATCAATAATATTAGCTAGTTAGGTGTTTAGCTCAGTTTTAATTGCATATCAGTCATGAAAGTTGTGTTTGGATTAGCTGCATAAACTGTGCTAGAGGCTTGTTCATTGGTTAGGACATGTTGGTTTATGCTTGTGTAGCTCATTTGAACTCAATTCTGTCTTAATATTGCACTTGCAGACCTCAAAAGTCAAAATCACATTAAACTGTCTCAATTAGCTTATCTGTTGAGATTTTGGAAATTCAAAGACTTGTTTGGTGTTTAAAGTTCATAGATATAGCTTGCATTGAGTTCATTTCATTAGATTACATCAATATCAGTCCAAGAATTGGGATCAAAGTTCACATAAGTCAACATTTTATTTCTGTTGCAATAGTCAAAAAGTTGAAAAACCTGTTTTGAGCCCAACTGAAAGGATTTTTCTTAGATTCATTTCTGAGCCAAATTAAGTGAAACTTGTGGTTTTAAAAACTTCACTTGGTCTAGTTTCTTTACATCATTTTGTAGAATTTTGTGAATTTTTATAAGGCCCAAAATGCTTGTCAAAATGGTTGTAAATCTGTACACACTCAAGATTAAGCGAGTGTGCAGTTTTGTGCAACCCTTGCACGAGCTCATAAGAGCTTGTCATAGTCCAGTTTTTGGTTTACAAGTCCCCACCAGGTCTTCTTTAAGTTCCAATTCTTGGTTTTAAGTCTCAGCTTATTAGGAAGCTTATTGTCTAGCTTAAAAGTAGTGACCCTAAAACCTGTTTTTAACTCATAAGCTCAAAACATCATATCTGTTGAGCTTGTTAATCAGAGGTTAAGACTTGTGGAAACTTGTTGCATTTTAGTAGTTTTAGCATTTTATAGCCTCTGTGATCAGTTGGTGACTTTTGGTGCTCATTTGCTTAAAATAAGTGCTTATTTATAAGCACTTGTCATAGCAGTTCCATATTCTTGCACACAACCACCTGTTTTTCTATTTTTCCTAGATTCACAATATTATTTTAGGCTTATCTTGAATTTTTCAGATTTTTCTAGGTCAGTTTGGTATTTTTCTCCATTTTAATTAGTTTTTAAGCATTTTTAATTAGCATTTAATACAATTAATTCAGAAAAGTTTCAAAAAAATAATTTTTCATTTTTCCTAGATTAAGATAAATATAAAAAGTCAAAAAAATATTTTTCTAGATTTTTCTTAGTTAAATTTGTATTTTTAAGCAATTTAAGTAGTTTTAAATAGTTTTAATTCATAGAAAATACAAAATAATCGTAAAAATATAAAATTAGTTTTGAAAATTCTCTTTGTTATTTTAGATTTTCTAAGTCATAATTTCATTTTTCTAGCTTTATTTCATATTTTCTTGTATTTTAGGTTATTATTTAATAAGTAAAATAGTTTTAATTAATAATAATTAGTTAAATAGTTATAAAAATAATTTTCTTTTCTAAAAATTTTCTTTTATCATTAGGTTTGTAAAATGTCATTTTCATATTTTTAGGATTTATATTGTTTAAATTTCACATTTTCTTTTAGACGTCACGTAGTTTTAATTCAAGTTTTATAAAACATAAAATCAAAACATCATTTTACAAATAGTGATAGCGTTTATTTAATATTTTATCTTTTAATTTCCTTTAATTTGCATTTAAGCCCTATAATTTGTTTGCTTTTTTCTTTAGTTATAATAATTCAAACCTCTTTCCGATTCAAATCTCCGATCACTATATCGTTTGGTGATTCATCGCATAGCTCATTTGGGACATAACGACCGGGAAACACTATACTCTCGATCTTCATTGCATTACGTATCCGAACTGTTTTAAGTTTCTTACGGTTGGCCATTCACAAGTGGCCGGCTTGTGTGAGAAAACTTGACGGTTTAGCATGCATCAACCCTTCATATGGATTTGTGCGGACCAATGAGAGTGCAAATGATAAATGGGAAGAAATATATCTTAGTCGTTGTTGATGACTACTCGATTTACTTGGGTAAATTTTTGAGGACAAAGGATGAAACCCGGATGTCATCATCAAACTTATCAGCGACTTGTGTTCGACTTAACAAGAATGTTAGAATAATTCAAGCAGACAATGGCACCGAGTTTGTTAACAAAGACCTAAGTCAATTTTATGAAAGCATTGGAATCACCATCAAAGAAGTGTTCCACGATGCCTCAAGCGAGTAATGGTGTAGTTGAAAGACTAAATCGGACCCTTATTCAAGCCGCAAGAACTATGCTAATTTATTCAAAGGTTCCAATGTTTCTTGGGTCAAGCCATTGCCACTGCTTGCTACACCCAAAATCGTTCCCTCATACACACCACTCATGCAAAAACTCCATACGAACTTGTTCATAAACGAAAACCTGATCTCTCCTACCTTCGTGTATTTGGTGCTTTGTGCTATCCAACTAATGACGGTCAAGATTTAGGTAAATTAAGAGCCAAGGCGGACATTGGAGTTTTTGTGGGTTATGCATCAAACAAGAAGGGTTACCGAATCTACAACAAAAGAACTCGAGATATCATGGAAACTATTCACGTCATGTTCGATGAGCTTTCTGGGCAAATGGCTCCATGAAAATCAAGTTCGGACCCGCATCACAACCTTCATTAAGTAGTCCCATTTGTTCTTCTCTTGTACAAAATCCTCACCAAAGAACTCCATATGTACCCCTTCTAAGATGATTTGAAGAAATTGTTTGATCCAATGTTTGATGAACACTATGAGCCAATTGCTAATGATCGTCAAATCCATCAACAAAGGCTGCTCCTATCCTCATCAACGTAGATAACCCTTCGTTTCTATGTCATTGAGTCAAGAAGCGCCTTCACGATCACTCGGTCTCATCATCAATTCCTCAATCATCATGTGTACATCATGGAATTGTTTCCGGCACCAATGATGGAGATAACCCCTTTGCTACTCCCGAAGATGCTCCTTTGAGAACATATTTGCTCTCGAACCATCATCGTAACCATCTTCATCGAGGAGAAAATGACTGCTACTTCGGTTCCTCAACAACAACCACACGAACACCTTAGAAAATGGACACATGACCATCCATTGGACAACATCATTGGAAATCCTCTCGTCCAAGATCCACTCGTAAACAACTTGCAATCGATGTCTTATGGTGCTTCTTCAACTCCGTACTATCCAAGGTCGAACCAAAAGACGTTAAACCGCCATGAATGAAGACAAATGGTTCAATGCCATGCAAGAAGAAATTCATGAGTTCGATCGACTAGATGTACGGGAATTAGTACCGCTCCCGATCGTACTATGATCATTGCTCTAAAGTGGATCTTCAAAGTAAAACTTGATGAGCATGGTGATGTGTTAAAGAACAAGGCTCGATTAGTTGCAAAAGGATACCGTGATGAGTGCTTATTCACTCATCATTTTAGGTCAATCCGAGATGCAAAACATCTAAAAACACTCGAAATGCATCAAAATCATCGAAAATATCTCAAAATTGTGTTTTATATGTTTCGGATGCAAAATTAGCAAAACAAATGAAAAACGAGCAAAGTTGGCATAATTGGCGCTTTGGTCCCCGACTTTCAAAAATTCACAAAAATAGTCCCCGAGCACGATTTTAAAAGAAAAGTCACCAAAGGTCCTTTTGAAATCATAAGTTGTCATAATTAGTCCTTTGGTGAAAAATTTCATAAGTTTGAGAAATTACGTTTTGATCCTGGATTTTTAAAATTGTCAAGTTTAGTCCTTGGAATTTCACAATTTGCAAAATGGTCTTCAACTTATTTGAGATTCATGAGTGCGACCCTTGGATCACTTTTCGAAGTTACTTGATTGGCCCCTCAAGTTTCGGTTTGGCGATTTGGTCCCTATGTTTGCCTTGGATTCAAAACTAATCCTAGTCCAAGTAATATCATAAACCAACCCAAGCCCAATCCAAACCCTTACTCCAGGTCCAATACCCACCCAACCTTTGACCGAGATAAACCCAACCCCTACCTTTCTTCTTCCTGCTTTTTCCGCCCACACAAACCTTTACCAATCCCCATGAACCCTAATCCTATTCCCTTTTCCTTTCCCCAAACACTCAACCCACCTTCAACCTTTACCCAGTGCACCTTAACCCAAGTCCACCTTAATCTCTATTATCCAGTTAACCTCTAATCCCAATCCCACTATCCTATTCCACTTCCCCCAAGACCTGCCACCATGGCAATCCATGGGCATAAAGCTTCAACCAATGGCTCAGATGAAATCTCATGGGTACCTAACTATTCAAGGGTCAAGATTGAGCTCAAGGAAGCACAAGTTGGATACTTAGCTGTTTTCCTCACACACAAGAAGCACAAGAAGAGAAGGAATCAAGACCAGTAGAGTAGTATAAAAGGATGATGTAGCCAGTGTATAATGGCACCCCTTAGTTTAGTTTTAAAAAATTAGTTATCTGTTTTTTTTTAGTTGTACTAAGTCTTTTCAATGAATGAAAATCTCTTTTTTTTTACTTAACTGTTTTAGTTTCATGTTCATGTAGTTTCTGCTTTATCCTAATTTCAAGTTATATAAGGTTCTGAGAATAGGCAGCAATTCAGTTTCCAAATAAAAGGGTCAAGTCGATTAAGTTAAAATCAGTTAAGTCATTTGTATTCATAAAGGAGTGTTTGGATTTAAAGTAATTTTTGGGTCAAAACCTCTTTTTACCCACTTTGACCCTCAAGGTCAGAGCACTCTCAAGAATTCTAGTTAGACTTAATAGAAAGAAGGTGATTCAAGAGTTTTTGAAAGAGTTGTGGAAGTAAAAAAAAGGGGTTTCGTTTTCTTGAATTGTACCTGAAACAGCAGCTACAGCTGCTGATTTTGGACCATTTGCTCAGCTTATATGATGTCTGGTTTGGGTAAAGTTAGTGTTTTTTCTAACCCTTATGTGCTCTACTCAATATGTGTCAAGTTTGTTTTGCAAGTCCAAGTCTTTCAGTAAGGTTTAGGGCCATTTTAAAAGCTGCACTTTCATACATTTTTTTGATATCAGCATACACAAATGTGAAAGCCATGCTGATCTCAGCATAACTTTAAGCCGTAAACAGCTTGTATTTGGTTCCTAACTGCTATTTCTAACATCTCTTGTAGCTTAACTTTAATTTTGTAGCTTTTATTGCTTTGAGGACCATCTTCACTTTAAAATAAGCCAACAGTCCCCTGGTCGTTTTTAACGCACCTCAAGACCTCACAGTGTCACATTTTCTTTTCGACTATCGAGTTTGTACCTAGCTTATTTAGGAGATTAATTAGTTTTGTTAGCTTACTTTAGATCCTTAGGAGTTAGCTTTTTTAGTTCTAATTAGGACTCCTTTAGTGGTAATTTTCCTTAGTTTCAGTTAGGATTTCCATTAGTTTAAACCCATATGCCAACTGATCTTCCTCATGAATTAGCTTATTCTAGTTCTTGGTTAGTCTTTTATTGCTTATTTACCTTTTAGATATATTTTTTTTATTGCTTTTCTGAGCTTGAAATTGTTTAAGAGGGTGTTTGGGTGTCATTTATTGAGTTCTAAAAGTCATTAAAGGAGTGTTTGGTTGGGTTTAAATCAGTTGACACAAAAATTTCTTGCTTTTAATTCTGAGTTTGATTGTCCAAAAGGTGAATAAAAAAAATGAGTTTTCTAAGAAGCTAGAGGAAGGATTCGAGACCTGGTCCTCTTGCACTCACAGCATCAAATCCCACCTCTCACAACCAACTGTTCTATCAAGCTTTTTGTGTAATCTGTTACTTAGCTGTGGTATTAAAGGATTGTAGTGTTAAGTTTAAAAATAAAAAGCATCAAAAAGGAAGAGGCAGGTTTCGAACCTGTGTCCTCTTCCCTTTTTCACTCAACAACCAACACAACACCTCAACACCATCTCGCCTAGGTCTTACTTAGTTAAATTCTTGCACACTTAGTTATTTATATACAAACTCGGTTTTAAGTTAGTAGCTTATTTAGCTTTTAGTAGCTTATTTCCAAAAGTAGTGCCCATCTTTTTTATTTTTCTTACAATCGCTTAGGTTAAAAGTATTTTACGTGAATTTTTCGAATTTTCTAAAATAGTTTAGTATTTTTATAATTAAATTAGATTAAATTAGATTTTAATTCATAATAAATTATTTAAAACTCAAAAATATTCCGCTTTTCCTAAAATTATTTTTAGTCAATTAGAACGTAGGAAAATTGATTTCACACCCGTAGCCCTTAAATTGCAAAACTTTTACGCTTATGGCTCGGGTTGTTTCTGATTTTACGCTTTTACGTTTTGCACCCTAGGACTTAGTGTAGCTTCGCTTTATCATACCTTAGGCTTAGTGATAGTTTATTTTTAGTTTATTAGGGTTCCTTGCCTTAATTACCTTCCGTTAATTAAATTGTAGAATTAAGTAATTCAAATCAACAAATCATTAAAATCCAATTCAAGTTCAAATCACGAAACTCAACGAATCCTTCCATTCACACCTCGTTGGGACACGACCGGGAAATCACTTTCCGGTATCACTTTTATCACACCCGTGAGGTTTGGCACGTTGACCTTTTCCTAAAGGGTTAATTTGTCGAATTTTACGGTTAATTTGATATATTGATATTGTGTTTGTTTTCACCACTCACTTTACCACGAGTCAAATTTTGGCGCCGCTGCCGGGGAGGTGTGTTGCGACAATATCGTGAAGTTTTTACGATTAGTGACTTGAAGAACCTTCCTCGTGAAGTTATTGTTTTTAAAAATACAAAAATACAAAAATATTTTTCTTTTCTTTGTATATATATGTAAAAGATTAAAAATACAAAAAGATTTTTCCTTGTTGTTTTAAATAAATAGAAGACACAATCAATATAACATTCTTAACTGAGGTGTTATCATTATAAGTTCCCGAACTAAAGATTTAAAACTTGCCTTTGTGTCGCTCGTGTTTTGGTTTACTTTTATCGGTTTAACAAAGCGTGTGAGGGTATAAGGACGGACCGACATTAAATTATAATTGAAAAGAGACGGGTTTTAATAAGCTTCACACGACCTACAAAGTCTCTCCGCTCCTTTGTGCGTTTTACTTATAGAAGTGATCATTTCACGTGGATTATTGGTTTAAGTTCACCGTTGTTTTGCCTCGGTCTTGTTTTAATTGAAAGTGTTGTTTTGGAAGTGCATGCGCACTCGCTCAAGCTCATAGACGAACCGTAACCAAGCAAACGCATCTCGAGATACGCATCGTCGAACAAATCACAATGACACATAACCTAGGAACGGACCTCAAGTCCAACAACTCGGTCCACAAAATCAAGCTCCCGATCTCCGAGCGATGGAGAGCTTTGCCAACCCACGATGGATGGACGGGCGGTCCAATTGCCCGGTCAACATCGAGGCCACGGATTTTGGACTTAAGCATCACATGATTCAAGAAGTCCAAAGTTTTGCCAATTTCACGGATCACGGGTGACGATGCCAACAAGCATCTCGACAAATTTCTCACTCGTCACCCAAAGTATGAAGGAAATGGGTCACCGATGACGCCTTCGCTTATACCTCTTTCCATATTCTTTGACGCTCATGCCACCGCATGGTTTGATCATCTTCCCAAGAACTCAATCCATAGTTTCGATGAAATGATCTCCAAATTCTTGGCGAAATATTTTCCACCGTCGATGGTGGCGAAACTACGGAATGAAATCGTAATTTTCGGCAAAGATCCCGATGAGTCCTTATTTGAGGCATGGGAACGCTATAAGCTTTCGATTGATCGATGTCCAAACCACAACATGTTGCTTGTCACCCAAATAGATACATTCTATAACGGGTTAACATTGAGACATCGTGAAACAATCAATCTTCACGGTGGTACCTTTATGAAAAGACGACGAGAAGGTGCTACGATCTCATTGAAAACATGACCGCCCACCATAATTATTGGGATTCCTCACCGAGAGGAGTGAGTCAAGGAGATCTACCACCTTCCATCTTTGAATACACGACTCTAACCAAAACGATTGAAGAAATATCCACGCTGCGTACTTAAAATGAGTCAAAATAATAACAATCAACAAGTGAATGTCGTAAACAAGAGTTGTGAAACTTGTGGTGGTCCACACCCTTATTTTGAGTGTCCAGCCTCCGGTGGCTTCACTCGAGAGCGCTTATGCCGCTTCGGTTCCTACAATACGGAGGTAATTCCTACCAACCATGAGGGACCGAAACCTTCTCACTATCGTTCTAACAATTTCCTTGGACCACCAGGTTTAATCAAAATCGTAACAATCAAAATGTGCAAAATAGAAATAATCGGTTCAATCAAAATCGAGTCGAATCGAATTTTCAAAATCAAAATCAAGGTTTTCAAAATCAAGGAAATTTCAATCAAAACCGATTCCAAGCTCCTCGACAAAATATGCATGCCCAACCTCCTCAAGCTTCCATTGACATTGCTAATTACATCAAAAGCAATGAAGCTAAGATGGTGTCCATGCAAAATCAAATTACCACTTTGAAGAATGATTTCACTTCCGAGCTTAGAGCTACTAGTAACAAGATTGATCAATCTCACAACAAGATTGAAAGCATGATTGCTAGTCTCATGAGTCAAAGAATCAACCTTCAACTTGGTGCTCTTCCGAGTAATACCATTCCCAACCCAAAGGTGAATTGAATGCTATTGCTACCCAAGTGGTAAGTCTTATGAGGGACCCTCGATGCCTAATCCTTCTCCGGTGAGGGATGTGGAACGAGAAACCGAGGTATCAAAGGACAAGGTGCATAACTCAAGCCCCGAAGCACCGCAGACAAGTCCAATCTCCGGTGGTCTTACCTCCAATTCCCGAACCCGTTATTCGATGACCATTCCTAAGCCTTCACTTCCTTATCCTTCAAGGCTTAATGACCAAAACTCCGTGATAAAACTAGTCAACAAATGGAGAAGCTTATCCAAATCTTTCAAGATTTGCACTTCGAGATTAGTTTCATGACGCTCTTCTTCTAATGCCAAAGTTCGGTCCAACAATCAAAATTTGTTGAATAACAAAGAAAAGATTTCGAAATGGCTAAAACTTCTTTGAACGAGAATTGTTCGCGGTTATCCTTAAAAACTTCCGAAAAGTTAGGAGACCCGGAAAATTTCTCATCCCATGTGATTTTCAAGGCATAGTTCAATGCTCCGCCTTGGCCGATCTTGGTGCTAGCATTAACTTGATGCCACACTCCATGTGGAAAAGCTTTCATTACCTCCGCTTACACCTACATGTATGATCCTCGAGCTTGCGGACCGCATAAGTTCTCGTCCGCTAGGTATAGCCGAGGATGTATTTGTCAGTAGGCAAGTTTCATTTCCCGCCGACTTTGTTGTTGTCGAATTTGATGCCGATCCCCAGTACCCCTCATCCTTGGGAGGTGCTTCTTAAAAACGGCCCGCATTGATCGACGTTGATGAAGGGAAATCACTTTGAGGGTAAACAAGGAAGCCGTTACTTTCAATCTCAATCAAGTTACGAAATACTCCCCAATTATGGAGACAATTCCGTCAACAAAATTGATGTCCTTGACATTGTGTCGAGGAGTATTCTCAAGAAATTCTTGGATTCTCGAGTGGCAATCCCACTCGGTTGATCTTATTGTTGCTCTCTTCCTCCCTCACTCCATTTGAGGAAGTGACTTCATTTTGGAAGAGATTGAAGCATACTTGGCTAGTGATTCTGCTCCATGGGAAATTGATCACGCTCCCATCGACATTGAGGAGATATACTTCTCATCGAGAAGATGCTCAATGAAGATCCTTCCTCACTCCCTCCTCAAGAACTTCATAAAGAGGAAATCAAAGCGATTGAAAATATGATGATCCTCCCAAGGTCGAACTTAAGGACTTACCACCTCATCTCGAGTATGCATTTTGGAGGTGACAATAAATCACCGTCATTATTGCTAAAGACTTGAGTGAGGATGAAAAGCCGCTCATAAAGGTTTTGAAGTCACACAAGCGAGCCATCGCTTGGAACCTTCCGACATCAAGGGTATTGACCCGAGATTTTGTACGCACAAAATTCTCATGGAAGATGATTTCAAACCGGCGGTTCAACACCAAAGAAGGGTGAATCCTAAAATTCATGAGGTTATCAAAGCGGAAGTCATAAAACTTCTCGATGCCGGATTGATTTACCCTATCTCGGAAAGTCCTTGGGTTAGCCCCATTCATTGTGTGCCAAAAAAAGGTGGCATCACCGTTGTTGAAAATGATGAAAACGAGTTGATTCCTACTCGTTTGGTTACGGGATGGCGTGTTTGCATTGACTATCGAAAGTTAAATGAAGCCACCAGAAAGACCACTTTCCATTACCCTTCATGGACCAAATGCTTGAGAGATTAGCGGAAACGAATACTATTGTTTACTCGATGGTTTCTCGGGTTACTTCAAATACCCATTGACCCACAAGATCAAGAAAAGACCACATTCACGTGTCCTTATGGAACATTTGCTTACCGACGCATGCCTTTTGGCTTGTGTAATGCTCCCGACGCTCCAAAGGTGTATGATGGCCATTTTCCATGACATGATCGAAAAACGATGGAAGTCTTTATGGATGATTTTTCGGTCTTTGGGGATTCTTTTCAACATGTCTCTCCCATTTGGACAAGATGCTTGAACGTTGTGAAACACGAATCTTAGTCTAAATTGGGAGAAATGTCACTTTATGGTCAAAGAGGGCATTGTCCTTGGCCATAAGATTTCTAAGAGCGGGATTGAGGTTGACAAAGCTAAAGTCGATGTCATTTCAAAATTACCTCCTCCCACAACCGCCAAAGGAGTTAGAAGTTTCCTTGGTCATGCCGGATTTTATCGTCGTTTCATTCAAGACTTTTCAAAATATCCCGCCTATGACCCGACTTCTTGAAAAAGACACTCCTTTCATCTTCTCTAATGAGTGCATTGAAGCTTTTCAAACTCTTAAGAAGAAGCTCACCAAGCACCAATTCTAGTTGCCCCGATTGGGAATTACCATTTGAGCTTATATGCGACGCAAGCGATTTCGCCATAGGTGCCGTTTGGGGCAACTAAAATCAAAACATTTCCAATTTATACATTATGCTAGCAAAACTTTGACCAAGCTCAAGCACATTACAACACGACGGAGAAAGAATTACTAGCCGTGGTGTATGCTTTCGAGAAATTTCGCCATACTTGATCTTGTCCAAAAGCATAGTGTATACGGATCACTCGGCTCAAATATCTCTTTGCTAAGCAAGATGCTGTCGAGATTGCTCCGATGGGTTCTCCTCCTACAAGAATTTGATATCATTATCCGTGATAAAAAGGAGCGGAGAACCCAGCGGCCGATCATCTCTCGTCTTGAAAATCCACATCAAGGTGTGCTCGAGAAAAGGAAATAAATGAAACGTTTCCTCTCGAGACTCTTAATGTGGTATCTCATCATGAAAATTGAGTACCCTTGGTTTGCCGACTTTGCAAACTATCATGCGGGTAACTTTGTTGTGAAAGGGATGTCGTTCCAACAAAAGAACAAATTTTTCAAAGATGTTAAGCATTATTTGGGGACGACCCTACTTGTTTAAGGTTTGTGCGGATCAAGTCATCCGACGGTGTGTTCACGGCCAAGAAGTCGATGAAATTCTCAAGGCTTGTCATAATGGACCCACAGGGGGACATCGTGGCCCGAACTACACCGCTAAAAAGGTGTTTGATTCCGGTTTCTATTGGCCCACGATTTACAAAGATGCCCATGACCTCGTCAAATCTTGCGACTCTTGCCAACGTCATAGCAACATCTCTAAAAGAGATGAAATTCCTCAAAATGCCATTCAAGTGTGCGAGATCTTTGACGTATGGGGCATCGACTTTATGGGTCCGTTCTCGTCTTCTCGAGGGAACAAGTATATACCGTGGCGGTCGATTACTTGTCTAAATGGGTGGAAGCGAAAGTGTTCCCTACCAACGACGCCCGAGTAGTTGTGAAATTCTTGAAATCTCTCTTTACCCGCTTCGAACTCCCGTGCCATCATTAGTGATCGCGACGCACTTTGCAACGACCAATTCGCAAAGTCATGCTTAAATCGGTGTCACTCACCGTCTTTCACCCGCGATCACCCCAAACTAGTGGGCAAGTGGAAGTTTCAATCGTGGTTTGAAAAGAATCTTGGAGAGGACCGTAGGTGAAAACCGTGCCTCTTGGTCGGACAAACTTGAAGATGCACTTTGGGCCTTCCGTACCGCTTACAAAACACCCATCGGGTGTAACTCCTTACAAGCTTGTGTATGGAAAGGCGTGTCATCTCCCGATCGAGCTCGAGCACAAAGCCTATTGGGCCTTGAAGCATGTTAATTTTGACCTTAAGTCCGCGGGTGATCACCGGAAAGTTCAACTCAATGAATTAAATGAACTCCGTGATCAAGCCTACGAGAACTCATTGATTTAAAAGGAAAAGACAAAGAAGATCCATGACTCAAAGATTAAGAACCGCGTTTTCAACGTTGGCATCGAGTCCTTCTTTTCAATTCTAGATTGAAAATCTTCTCGGGAAACTTAAGACCCGTTGGACCGGTCCATTCACCATTGCCAAAGTTTTTCCATATGGCACCGCCGAGTTATCTCAAAGCGACGGACCAAACTTCAAGGTGAATGGACATAGATTGAAACATTATTTTGGAGGAGACATACCATCCATGGTTGTCCGGATCTCCAAACTTTCCCCATGAACCAATGAATGCGGGGATCGAGTCAAGCTAGCAACTCGGAAACAAAAACAAGAGCACACTATATGGGTTTTCACCAGATTTGACTTCTTTCTACTTTCT